>UXUI01007350.1:2946-14299 GCA_900576705.1 Enterobius vermicularis | reverse complement strand
TTTTTTTTTTTTTTTTGTTCTATTTATTTTTTATTTCTGTTTAATCTGAATATGACGTAAAAAAAAAACTTGGAAAAAAAATTGTATGAGGAACTGTTGCGAGATGAAAAATATGTTTTTATTAATGGGGTGATAAATTGATGACTATACAATGTGACTCATTGGTTGTGTCTGGCAAAGTTTGTTGCTCTGATAGACACCGCAACTAAAAGAGAAGAAAAAAACTTCGTATATTATCGTGAAAAAATGTTACCGATAAAAGAAACATTACAACATTTATGAATATTTTTTCAACTTTTACATAACAAAATATTGATGATGATCTTATCCCTTTTTGTTTTCGTTTCTTCAATAATTATATTGTCATCAGAACAAATCAACGATTTCTTTTGAACAACTTAATAACTAAAAAATAAACAAATTATAACAAATTTCTGCTACAGTTTTTTATGAGAATTTTTCTTCAAACGCTCGCCTGAGCAGACTCCTGTATTCTATTGTTTTTCTCCTTGGTTGCTTTAGAAAAGCTTGATTTTTTTTTTTTTGTTAAGTTGGCTCTTGAACAGATGAACAACTGGCTGATCCTGAATGCAAAACTGTTGGAATAATTTTAAACGTGTTTTACAGTTTCTGATCATTTCAGCAGCAGCTTATCAGTTGTAAATTACAGATGAGATTACCGCTTCTGCATATTGTAAGTACTGCCGTTGTGGTCATTATTTGTACACTGTATTATGAAAATTACTTTCTGCCTTCTTTGCAAGCAGCATTTTGCCCGATAATACGGAGAGATATAGATGTATCGAAGTTATATACTCGTTTTTTACTAGTAACATTTTCTAAGTATTTGTCAATGCCAAAAAAACTATTTTTACGTAAAAATCCTCTTTAAGATATATTTTACCAAAATGATGTTTCACTGACTCTTTAGCTCTTCTGTTATCTTAGTAGAAAAATTCCAGTTTTTGGAAAGTAAGGTATGGCTTAGAAAGGAAAGAAGATGGAAAAAAAGCACGTTATGCACAATTTTTAACAAGACTTTGAGCAGTTTTTTAAAGGTTTTATTTTTTGTTCATTTTTTTTCTGCCAATCTTCAGTTATTATATTTAAGTTTTTAGCGACAGTATTAGCACACTATTCAATAGTTTAGCTAACAAAGATTAGTAAAGCATAAAAGCCTCAATAAAATGATTTGGTTCTACTTGATCAACCAAAGTGACAGACAGTTCAGATATGCTTTTTTGAGGAAAATTGAAGGTCATAAGCATAAAGATGAAAAAAATAGGAAAACTGGTTTTAGAGGTATAAGGTCTTTAATCTTTACTATCTAAATTTTTTTAAAAAAAATTTGCATTGTAGCATTTTTATTAGAAGTAACATTATTAAATTTCTATAGCTTTTTGTAGAATTGCAACCGCGAACAACAAACTGATCAGTTGAACTCTTTCTTGTGTTAAAAACAATTTGCAAAAGTTCAAAATAATTTATTTTAAAATTAATGTACTTCCTTATTTGAAGTTTAACTACTACATTTTGCTGTACATCACTTAACAAATTTGGTGTATTGCCTACTTTGATTCAACATCTACCGTTTGCCTAAAAATGCCCTACCAACGTCTAGCAGATCGCTGGAACTGACACCAAAGGCTTCGCCGACCTGTTGTGCCCCAGAAACAAAAGCTTTTGCTCCGCTAACGAAAGCTTCAGCTCCGGCCTGCGCCAAATGATGTACATTTTGTCTCGTACGTTCTCTGCTGTCTTGCCTTTAATGATTCTTTAAGTACAGTAAAAAAAAAAGTGTGGAAAATTAGTGGTACTCTAAAGATTAAATGTTCAAGTTGCATTACTAAACTGCAAATTTTTAGAGTTCTATAAACTAGGAAGTAAAGAAAGTATTAAGCTGCGTTATTTTTTTGTAATTTTTTTTTTCCTTCGAAGTAAAACGTACTCAAAAGCTTTGAAGTCATTATCTCTTTCTATTAATATCTCTTTAGTCTTCCACTTCCAACTGTAACCATTGTCTAAAAACTGTGGCTCTGGAGGTCTTTCAGTAGTTTCGACTTCGAAAATACTGTTCAGTTCAGGATCGTTGATGCTGCGAATTTCCGATAATGTTGGTATTTGGTTGACAAAAGCAGACTGAAATGACAGTTTTACAACAACCATTAAAAGACTAATAACAAAAAAAAATTCCTTTCAAAGAAAAGAATAATGAATAAAGAATGATAAATTAAGATTAAAAATGAATAGTGTCAAAAGTTTAGTAAGATTTCACAGTTTTCTAAGATAATAATAGATAAATATTTGAATATAGAATAGGTAAACAGTGTTGAAAACGAATATATGTTTTAAAATTTTATTTACTACTAATTTTAGTCAATTCTTCTCAATGTTTACTTGTTTGTTCAAATCAGAAACAATAAAAGCAAATGTATTTTCGCATTCGCTATACGAAAGTTCAACATTTTAGATAATTAAATTATTTTAGATCATGGCAATCATTATTTATTACTAAAACTCAACTGAGACTTGCAAAAAGCAACGAATTCGCTTTCAAAGATTCCAAGAAACCATAAATTTTGAATTTTTAGATTTTTTTGAAGATCTGGTTAATACTTTTTTGTAATTATTAACAAAAAAATTCTCTACATATAATTATTGTAAATCTCTCTGTATGTATCAAACTGTTACAGTGTTTTCAAAATTTAAAAAATATGCTGTTTAAAAAACTAATTTTGTCAAATTTATTCGACGCTTTTTTAAATAACGCAAAAAAGTAAACCATAGCTGATAAAGCTTAGTGTATATAAATATGTAAAGCATTGTTAATTGGTAATGAAAGAGCATATATTAAGTTCGATTGTTTAGCAGATATTGAAAATTGTAAAATTGGATAGATTTTGCCTTAATGGGATAAATTTTTCTGTGATATACACAGACAACTTTTTATAGTTATTCATTTTATTGTCATACTGAGAAAAAACTGCATTTTTATGATACTGAAATCGTCTGCATAAATTGTGGAATCGAATCATTGTAAGAAGTTTACGGAGTATCTACAACAACTAAAATTGTGGCAAAACTTACGCATAAACTCTTAAATAAAAATTTTGAAGCCTTATCATATTTGATAATGTATTTTGAAAGTTATCAGTTATTTTATGTTTTTTAACAGTATAAATCATTTCAAAAAAGGTATTATTCAACTAACATACAATATAGCATTTTATTCATTGATTCTGTATAAATGACACTGTACTTATTTAATTACTTTTAAATTATTGATAAATTATGCCTGGTTTTGACACTTTTGAAAAAAATTTTTGTTTCCAGTCATTTGTGTTGATAAACTGTATCAAAATAGACAGTATTATTTTTAACAAAAGTTTAGAAAGCCCTATTTTTCATTTTGTTAAAAAACTTTATTTTGTCTTACTTTTTTATGACAACATTTAAACTTAGTTTTAACAAAAAATATCATTAATTAAAGTGTACATAAATGAGAAATTTATCAACCGAAAACAGTCAAAAATTTTTAGTTACACAGTTTTAACGCATATATTTATTGTTATATTACTTTTTTTTTTTCAGAAGGCGTATTTTAATATTATCAAATTTTTCAGTATATTTGTTGCAAAATTGAATTTTAAAATTGAGTAAAATCAGAATAAATAAAACTGTTTTTCTCAGTAGTGTAAAGAAATATTTCTGACAAAGTTTTACAAGCCGTAGAATATGGGGCAATGTAAGCGTATAAAAAACCTAAATACTGTTCACAGTCAAGCAGGTTGCCTGAGCTTGAGTGCTTTACAGGTGGATACGAGAGATATCTACTGTGACTTTACACCAACATTTCGATGCATTTAAGAATCATAAATAGTAATAAAATAATACTATATGAACTTCTTTAGTAGACAATTCTTTATACGTTTATTAAAAGCTTATCAAATGTAACGTTCAGTCAAAAACACAGCTACTTTAGCTATAGTGTTTGTCCCCCGGTATTAACTGGTAAATTATTGAACACTAATAAATTATCCTATTAAAATATGAACAATTATGGCACTGTAAATTTTTGATTTTTCGCTGTGAACAATTGTTCAATTGTTAGCGTTGAAACGAGAAATCATTAGACGAATTTCATTCATTTATTGATTACTATCAGAATGACAAAGATAGTTCCACGTATTTAGAAAAAAAAACAGAAAAAAATTGAAAAAAAAAATTACGAACCGTTAAAAGAGCCATTTGAAATACTGCAATAAGTATAAAGAGCGAATACATTGAACCAATAAAGGCCACGTAAAGTATCAAATGTTAATTCTGTCTGTTTAGTGAGAATACCAAATCGAGAAACTGGTAAAACAATAGTACGTGGTAAATTTTTTTAAAACTTTCTAACTACTACCTGAAATATTGTTTTAATTACAGAAAACAATTAACAACTAAATATGTATAAATAAGAGTGACTAAAACAGTAAAAAACTTACCAAGCTATTAACAAAGGAAAATAAAACTTGATATAAAATATAACCTTTTGGTACAGATGCAGTGATGGAGGAACAAATTTCAGTTTATCGTCATTTTTAGCTCAACCGTAACTGCTATTCACTGAATGAGCAAAAACAGCAAAGATGTAACTTGACGAAAAAAAAAAAATCAAGAAGCATATAAAAGATTTTTCACAGCAAAATCAAACAATGCTTTTTTTTTAATGACTTTTTTTTTTCTTGATTTTGCAGTTCAAAAACCAGTTTTATACATTTGCAGACCAACACGAAAACCTTGTTGCTGTTCTGCTGCAATAAAATTTGATAGTTGATTTTAAAAACTTGTTAAAGCTGTTGACAACCACTGTTTCAACGATAAAAATTAGTAGACAATTCGCTGTGTAAAGTTAACTTTTTTACCGAACTTTTTAAAGACATCAAACATCAGATTAAATACAAAATTTTCAAGAATCAAAAACAATAAGAATTCTCTAATTAGAAAAAATCTTTGTCTTTGAATGTTTTTCTGTAATTATCGTCTAATATGTGATGATTTTAAAGATGTTTATGGTACAGTTACTTTTTTAATTTCAGAAACTGATCATTTTTTCTTTATAAGCACTTATTTTGTAAAATTTTTTAAAAAGACTTTCAAAGAAATAATACTTTTTTTTTTCAATCTTTTTTGAACAAAAACTGTCTGCAAAGAGTATAAAGAATAAGCTGCACAAAAATGAAAGTATTTTGAGCGTTTTTTTTTTTTTTGGAAATTTATTGCCAAAAAATTGTTGATGAATTACTGAAGCAAAAAAATAAAGTTTCCTCTTTAACGCACAATTTGAACATATTAAATACTAATTGAAGCTTAAAATTCTTTATCTTTTTTTATTTTATTGTCAAAGACTTGCAAAATTGAAGTTCTTGATAAACATGAAAACTTTAGCATGCAGTGATTGCCTTAATACTTTGACTGAGCGGCGGTTCTTCTGTTGCATAATGATTGCAAAGCAGTGGATAGGCAACGGCAAATGCAGTGCAAATGTCTAAATGAAAAAACTTGATCATTACGGACATACGATAAAACACTTTTATACGTTCGTTGACAACTACAATGTGACAGGAAGTTTTATCGGATTCCTGTGCTGCACTGATCAATTGTATTTTCCAGGTTGTTTTTAAGCAATGATGGAATCTTTCAAAGCAACTATACGTTTATAATTTACAGTCATTAACCTCGTGTTTCACAGAGTATCACCACTAAATTGCTGACTACACAGCAAATTCTCACTCTTCAAATTTTTTATAAAAAAGAAGTCAGACTGTTAGTTAGCTGATGTAACGCTATCGTACAGATCAGGTAATTATCTTTTTCTGTCTACCTGATTCAAAGAGAAAACTTCATTTAAAATTTCTACATTATATTATGGTTATAGTTTAGATGTGGAAAAAGAAGTCATAGTATTATATTAAAAAAATGTCACATTCGACAGCACAATAACTGACTTTTTTTTCATCTGCGGTGTCACAGAAGATTACTTTATTAATGTTCAATAACAGTGATCTAACCAGATGGAATACTGGGACCTGTACAAATTATTGGCGTCTGTACCAATAGTGGCTTCTTCTAC
Source organism: Enterobius vermicularis (assembly GCA_900576705.1). Lineage (NCBI taxonomy): Eukaryota > Metazoa > Nematoda > Chromadorea > Rhabditida > Oxyuridae > Enterobius > Enterobius vermicularis. The sequence continues at coordinate 8,181 of UXUI01007350.1, read as the reverse complement.
GAATCAAAAAGATTTATCCACTGTATAGTTGCGTTCACGAACTTGACGACAATTTAGTTCGCACTATATTTTTTACTCTCTTCAATCAGGATTTTACTTAGGATTTGTTTGATTGTGGTAAATCACATTTAAGAAGTACTTTGTATGTATAAATAACTCACTTATTTGTCTTTGGCTTTTTTTAGTATTTGATTGTAGTAAGATAACTTTGCTAAGTGTCTAATGTGAAAAAAAAGGTTTCATAACACAAAGTGCAGGGTTATATACCAAGCTAAACTGTCTAGCTATTACTGTACACTTTTACACCACTTCTAATAACGAATTTTACCCTTTAGTAAATAAATTAAGTAGTATTGGTTAACGAATCTATCCTTAAAAATATCAAAATTTTTTACAGCTGTTGACTAGTTCTCAGAGCGATCAAGCAAAAAGAAACTGTTTACACTAAGTCTTTAGCTGTTCTCAGCAGTTCTGCTGTAATTTGGCATCATATAGGTTTTTTCCAATTAAAAACAAGCAATTACCTTACTGTTTTTTACAAAAACCTTGTAATGATCAGTTTTATGATAAATTGAAAAGCAAATTTTTTATTACTTAACGACACTTTTTACGTCTACAAATAGTCGGTTCAAACTATATGCACAAAATTCGTATTACCTTTTTGCACACGTCCCATAAAAAATTGTGTCAGTAACGTAATATAAACTACAAATACGTAATTTTCTAAAATTACAAATGAGTCTAACTAACTACACATATTTAGCAATTGAAAATATCTTTTTTTATTGACAAACAAAAATTCTATCGTTAGTTTTGACAAAAGTATTGACAAAAGGAGTATAAACTCGGCTTGTGAAGAATAGAAAGCGCTGAACCAGCTAGAAGCTTAAGAGCTTTGTGGGCAGTTGAATGACACAAACTTGAGAATACACTGGAACGAAGAACTAACATTGACAAATGCTCTGTTTAATCTACAAGTTACTGCTTCTTTTACATGTGGCTTCCGTCTGCTCAGTTGGTCAGTTTGCACCTCCTGCAGTTGTGTTGCGAACAGTAAATCACGAAACACGCACTTTACCTTTCAATACATGAAAGCGAGTGTTCATCAAACAACAAACAATTCTTAATATTAATTTTGTTGAACTGCTAAATTGTTGAAAGTAATTCTGCTTAGAGTGCACAAGCTCGCTCAGTTAGCGTTTATCAAAGCAACCTTAGCTTAATAACTCAAATTTTATTTAATTGCATAAATGCAAAGCAAAAAATTCAACCTGTTCTGTGTTATTTAGTTTTAAGTAATATTTGCTTAATTAAAATAAGAAATTTGCTGACCAGCAAATTACTTCTTTGTGACAAAAAATGTGAAAAAATTTATTGGTTATTAGAGAAAGTCATAAGACGTCAACAAAGCGAAAACAGCATAAAAAATCGTTTTTTTTTTTTCGTAATAATTTAATTTTTAACTTTCAATATTAGTAATTTTCATCAGTTTCTTTATGATAACAATTTTTTAATATTAGTGATTTTTTTATTTTTCAAATTTACTGATTTTGAGCACCTTGTAGACATTGCTTAAACTTCTGTAGTTACTTTGTAGTAAATACTCAGTGACTACTTTTGGTGGCAAAATTCAGTAAAATACACAAAAAACCTGCATTTTGCCGGAAATGTATCTTATCAAAATTGTTCACTTTTTAAAGAGCTTCTGCTGCTTGGTTTTGTCATTTTGAAAAAATCTTTTTTTCAGGATAATTGACAGCTTACGAACTGTATAAATTCTCAACGTATTTGTACAAATTTGTCATGTTATAAAAGGTTTTACTTTATTAGTTTGACAAAGAGATTCGACTTCCTCTAGCAATGATGTCTCGAAAAGTTACCTTCATAAATCGATGTCGTCTGTCAAGTTTGGTGAGACAGATTATAGCATTTTTGTTGTTATTAATGACGTATCAGCATCTTTTTTGATTTTTTGCGGTTCGCAAAGTATAACTATTTTTTTGCAGATTGCCGGCGTTACAGCTCTGTTGTAGCAGCTTTAAAATTTACGTAAATTAAGGTTATATTCGTAGCTGTTTTTGAGATTTTTCATGCTGAATAACGCTGATATTGTTCGGCTGAAGAACTGTTGACGTGTTATTTTTCTTAAATTATGCTTTATGATATTTCAAACAAATTTTAATAATACGGTCAACGGTCGTCAGAAACAAGCATAATGTAAATTGCATAAAACAAGCATAAATTCTTGAAAAACGTTACTTTCGCCATTTTGTGAACCGTAAAAAAGTTGGTATTTTACCAATGTCAAGACTATTATGAAAATGTTGCTAAAAACGTATCTGCTTTTGAATATTTTTAGTTGATGTAAATCTACGGCTTACAAAATATTTAAAACGTAATATTTGTGAACCGTGATAAAATTCTAAAAATACTTTGTTGGCTCTGCCTGCTTCATTTGCAGTGTGTTTCTTTGTCAAGCTATTCAAAATCGTGCAAAGGGCTGCCGTTGTAAAACCTCACACAGCGCTGAAATTTTGAAGCTGGAGAATTTCTTTGTTCGCTGTTACAACCCCCCAGAATTTTCTCCAAGTTCGTTGACTTGAAGCTCATAAGCAGACTAATGTACGTTTATAAAGGTGGTCATTTGTCGATGAAACTTTATTCACTAGTGATCTATTTTTTACACGTCATTAAAGAAGAAAATGGTTAAACACAAAATCACGCAGATTAACGGAAGTGTTGGCGGCGAGACATTAGTTTTTTTAAATAAATAATTAACACACGCTTTATCACTTTAACTCAGTAGTGATCACATTTGAATTCCGCGCCAATTGCCAACTCGTATAGTAATTATTTATACAACACTTAATTTTAAAGTGTTTATGTTCACGAAAGCATCTAACGCTCGCCGTGCTAATTGCCTAGGTAATGCCAAATTTTTTTCAAATTTAGGAGTCTAATTCTTATATACATTAATTCTTCCCGGTTACAAATTTTTTTTTAAACAAAGCCAGTTTCCTGTTTTGATAAATCTTGTATCTTTGCCGATATCGTTATACTGGTCAGATGTGATAAAGCATCTTTACGTTTCAAAACACTGCTTTTCGTAAAGCAAACAGTAGCAATTGTTCTCTGAGAATTTTGGTATGAAATCTTCACAGACCTAAACCTGTCAGTAAAGTAACAGAAGAACTGTAAAATAACACTTAAGCTTCCAGGGTTTCGCAGCTTGCCCTGAAACTGTCGATTTTACGAGTGATTATTTCAAGCTGTTGCATTATTTCTAACAGTTTCAACAAAAAATGACGGTGATTTGGCCAAATCACGATATTGATGCTCTAAAAATCGTACAAGGAATTTAAAATTGTAAAGTTCCAATGTTCAGCAATAATTTCCACATGGGAAATTTAGTTTCTGGATGATACAGTTTTTGATCGTGTTATATGAGTAGTCAAAAAAGCTCGCATTACCAAAATCAATTAAAAAGCAGTACGATTTTTAAATAATGCTTAATTTTCATGCTGTTTAAAAAGTCATTGTGCACCTTCAAATAATCTTACGAATAAAAACGTATCCTCAAATTACTGTTGCGTATATCAGAACCACTGATGAATTTCCGACATGATACGTATGTCTCAAGCAAGTTTCCAGTTGAAATTCGATTCACCGACTTGGCAACAATACCTCGAGTAAAGCATTCAGTTGAAGCCACTGTCAGAAACAGTATCCAGCTAAAAATAGCTCTCTCGCTACGAATGGTACACTCAAGTACATTTTAGACTAAGCGGTGAAAATTAAGCTGAGCTCGCATTTAGAAAAACCGCATTTTTTCGCAGTCTCAAGCACCACCTAGTTTTCTTATTCTCAATTTAGTTTTAATTATGTAAGTAATATGTAAAGGAATATTTTTTGCTACAGTTCTGTCGATTCCAAAGCATAACAATTCGTTTAATGTAATGATGACGATTAAAACAAAAATAACAAAAACTATGTCTTTGCAACTGAAAAGTGGTTGGACAAAGCAAACAAGCGGAAGGGAAAACATCTGATAGTGATTAGCTTAATCACCGTTTCATAGTAAGTCGTTGTTTGTATTCAGATGGTTAACATACTGAAGAAAGTTTAATTATATTTGTGCTTACAAACAGAAATGTCGCTAACCAGAAGCTTCTAACAAAGAATGTGTCAAGTGCTGTCATAATGTCTTTGCTAAAAATACCAAAAAGCAATGTCAAATTCTAAATTAAAAATTACCAAAAACAGTAATACTGCGTCTGCTTGTTAACTTCTTTTATGCAAAAGGGACTGAGCACATTTGGGAGTATTTATTTCTCCCAATTTTTTTGTCATATTTGCTGTTTTTTTCGCTTTTAATATTTTTTGTAATTTGTTAACTTTTTATTGCTCATATTAATTCGATATTATTGTTGAGACTTTAGCAACAATTTTAGTTGTTATAAAGCTGAGGATTATAAGGCTTTTTGGAATTATTTATTTATTTTAGACACAGGCTGATTTCAACTTTTACCTAAGAAAACAGAGAAGAAAGCGTTTATCAAAAAGTTTACAGAAAAATAAATTTTTATAGTTTTACGTAGCTAGCTATCATTTGCTGATTGCTTTTCTTAGGTGAAAAATGCAATAGGTAAGTTCAAATGTTTATTCATTTACAGTCTAAAATTGATAATTAGGGGTAATTTTTACCGAAAATATGTTGAAACAATTTAGTTTTGACAGCAAGAGTCGTACCTGGGCGCATAAAGCTAATCATTCTTTGAGGAATCATTGACTGCATTATAAAGCATTAAGGGAGTTTTATCAGAGCAGTTGCCATTTAATTTTATTTGTAAATTGTTGATACAGTACTCGTTGCCAGATGTAGTAAAGTTCTTTGGGATACAACTTCTGAAACTATTTTTACACTGTAATCATACTATCAGTCGCAATGAACGTTTAATTTTCAATGATATTCCTTGCCATTTTCGTCAAGAATGCAGTTGATGTAGTTTATTTGAATAAATCTTTTTGAAGATACTGTACTGATATTCACTGATATTAACCTTACTCATTCATCTAGCACAGTTTTCTGCCAAATCTTTCCCAAAATGTCTATTTTATTACTGAAAGTAGTATCTGCATATACTTGCAGTTTTTGTGACCAAGAAGTATCAACAAATGTCAAGTGAAAATTTTTGAACGACTCATTTATGCAAAATAATGTAACATTATTTCGCA
>UXUI01007345.1:31845-43111 GCA_900576705.1 Enterobius vermicularis | reverse complement strand
TTTTTTTTTTTTTTTAGCACTATCAGATGAAGACTTCCTTTTTTTAATTATACAATATTTATGTTCCTCTTTGTCACTATTTTTATGTAAGAAAAAAAAAGAAAAAAATTTTTTTTTTATCTGTATTATCGCTAACGCTTTTGTTAGTTACATTATATTTTTATTAAATCAAAAAAAAAAAAAAAAAGAACAATTTTTTTGTCGATTTGAATGGCCGAAAAATTTATATGCCATAAATATAAATTTTTTTGTATCATTTTCATTACCACAACGAACTAAGAAAACTGAAAACGACAACAATAACAAAAGAGAAACCACTTTATAGCAAATAAATGATAGAAATGTTAATTTAAGATAAGTAGAAAAAAAAGCTCTTTCTTTTTTTTGTTAAGCTTTCTTTTGCTTTTTGTACCTATGCTTTTTTACTGGACATCATTAAAATCGGTAATTCTTCTTCACATACTTCATTATCGCTTTCCTCTGCTTATTTACACTCTTCCGTTTTTTTTCTTGGGAGGGGAAGGGAGTCCTTTTGTCTTGAAAGAAATGGAATAGTTGATTTTGAACATTTGCAAAAATTGCAGCTGATCTTCCGTTTTTTGCCGTATCAATAAACACAAAAATTCTTTTCGTTTTACAAATTTACTTTTGAAAATTATTGAACAGTTTTAAGATTCCTTTCTGCTGAACAGATATATGGATATATACGGTTAAATTTGGATGCTTTTGCGCTGCTAGAAAAACGCATACATAACTTCTAAGTTGGCTTTACGTGCTGTTGCAAATGAAATTCATTTTATTTATTACTGTTTATCACCATAACTTCAACAAACTATAAAACCGTAAACATTAAACTGAAAAAAAGAACGGAGATGAAAGAACAGATTATATTTTTCCTCAATGAACGTCTGTGAAGAAGAAAAAAAAAAGAAGAAAAATTTGAAATACTTTTTAGATTTCCTGTTCATTCTCTAAAAAGAGAGTACGAGAATTGTTCTTAATGTTAGTTTGGTTGAGTTTTGAAGCTTACTACAACTTATAATGGTGTGCTACCGACAGCTGAAAAACTGGTTGATAGCTGATATATTGCATCCTTTTCAAAAAGGAGAAGAAGAGGAACGGTGAAATGAAAAAGAATGCTAACGATTGTTCATTGATACGACTAATGATAAAATATAAACAAAAAAAATAGGAAATCAGTCAAAATTATTAGTAGCGCTCAAAAATTCTTAACTTCTTGTTCGTGGTTCCATTCAATTATCAACAGTCACCCCACTTCCACTGCTTCCATTTTTGGTTTGTAAGAAATCAAAATACTACCCTTTAATAATAGTGTGCTGTTATTCACGGTTTAGCATTTAAATTTTAAATTTTCGGCTTTTTTTCTCTCTTTTTTCCCCCTCCCCCCCTTCACTGATGCCTTTTTTCCACTGGACTTTCCTACGATTTGACCGTTATGTTGCTTTTTACTGTTTATTAGAGTTTATTGATACTAGGAGTACTTTGATTAATGAGAACTTTCTGTTGTTGCTTTTGTTGTTGTCGTTCTTTCTTATCCGACTGCCTTTCTTAAACAAGTTTACAGTAGTATTTATTGTATAAAACGAGCCGGTATCATCCTTGGTTTCAGTAAGATTTATTAGCAAAATTTTGTGGAAAACTCTCAAACACTTTTTACAGACTGTAGTTTTACGAAACATAGCGATTAATCCAAACTGGACCGGTTTGATTATCACTTGTCAAGCGTCATTTACCATTGGCGGTGTTGTTGACACCAATGATTCCGGGCAAACGACAATTGAAGTACGCTATTTGCGAAATCCACGAGTGGTTTATCAGTCTGGGCGTGGACCAGTTCTTATCAATCAAGTAAGATTATACTGAAACAGATGTTGTAAACAATGTGTAATTCGCCAGCGGTTATGCTTCAAAAGAACTATTATTAGGCGTGATTTCTTGCACTTAAAAAAGCAAATTAATTACTGTTTTCAAATATTTTTTTAATTATGGCTTTAGGAATGTCTGCAAGTTTGATAGCTTCCCTCTTTTATTGTTTCCAGCTTTTTCTTTTTGTCTTGAGCAGATAAAGGTTGAGATACTCTGTCTGATTTCTTTTTAAAGATTTTGTCTATAAAGCACACTTTTTTTAACTGAACCTTTATCTCTCACTTCGGAAGACCAGTCATTTTTTTCCTAGGGTCACACCTGAGTGTGTCCTAAGGGCTTTTGTTTGTCATGTTGTTCATAAATTGTTTTCTATTTCATGTTTAATTCTTCTGCAAGTCTTTCTTCTTAGGTTTCAAATTAGCGCTTCTTCCATAATGTAGGACAGAGTAATGCACTTGTTTTAAAAGAAGGTAACTTTTGAACATTGTAAACATTTTACACTTTGTAGATTTATTAAATGTCATCAGGTAACATTACATCAGCGAAAAACTTTTGTTTGTTTGAGACAGTAGGCTATTAAAAGATTTAACTTCTTGAGGTAGTCGTTGTAAAACTTACTCAAAATCTAATTCCTTCTTGTAGGAAGTTTAAAAACGTAATTTTTGTCTTGCGTTATTATAGACGATACGGATGACAGTATTTTTTTATGCCTACGTGCAATTTGCGCAGAAATTTTTGAAACTGCATTTATATTGATGAGTTCTTATTTGTTGCGTATAAAAGTAAGAGAAAACTTTTGCTGCTGAGGTGTAATTTATAGCTTATAACAAGCTCTATAAATATAATACGGAACAAAGTAAGAGTATCTAGCAGCCATCACAGCATTATTAGATTTAGGCACACTTATGTGGATCATGGCATAGGCTAAAACCATTAGTTTTTTTCGCTTTTTGAAATAATAGTTGTGTCAGAAAATTACTCAAACTTTTTGTTGCGTTAAACAGCAGAGCTACTGTAAGGAGGGAATTTATTTGGCAGATGGGTTTAGATCTTTTATTTTCTTCATAAGTTTACGTTTTTCTGTGTGGTGATCGTTTTTGGTTTGTTCGATTCTGTCTTATCTTGGATATCACAGTGCAAGCTCAGGCTTTTGTTGCATGGTTCAGTTCGTTTTTGCTTATAGGTCTTTCGATTTTGTAGCATGCTGAAAGTTCCCTTTGATTTTCGCATATCTGTTAATCCATACAGGAGCTTGATATTTTTGGGTAAAATAGGGGGCCAGCTAGAAAGCCAAAAATATAATGGAAAGAGAGGACGTTTTCTAGTAATTGAACACGGGTACATAGGGAAGTGATGGAGAAATCAGTTATGACTGATAGTTTTTTTTAAGGCCTACAGATTTTATGTGGAATGCTTGCGCACAATTGAGGGCAGGTGTCAACAGAGCGGTCCGCCAAAGATAATACATTGTGCTGTTGATGCCCAGCCGCAAGCCACTGTATTTAAATGGCTAAAAAATGGAGTAGCGACGAGGTTTTTTGCAGTTTACGATCTCTTTTTTATGGCTTTAGTTTAGTTTTTATCAAAAAACGCTTTTAACTATTTTTTCAGTGATTACTTGATGCAGTAGAGGAAACCGTTGTTTGAAGACAAATTTTTATCGCTATTTTTTTGACTAAATTAGATGAAACACTAATATCTTTAGTGGTAATGGAGCTGAGATGACAATTAATGCTGACATGATCGGAAGATCAATTCAGTGTGCTGCTAACAATGGTTTGTACGGTGAAAGTGAAATGCCAACCTCTCAAGCCGTACTTATTGACGTTTACAGTAAGTTGCCGATAGTTTTGAAAAAAAAAATGACTATTAAATTATAAAAAGCACAGACAAAAGAGGAATAGAAGTTTAAGAGCAAAATTTTTTTCAGTTCTGAACTTAAAGCCAAAAGATTCTGTTCAGGGATTTTTTCAAAGTTCATTACTGCTTCAGGATTAAGGTTTTTTTCTTTAGCTCCAGCTCGGTTAGTGCAAACGAATTTTCAAGAACTGCAGGCGAAAGAGGGGCTATTTAGCAATGGAAACAGGATAGCAATTAGCAAAGATTTCGTTATGGAATGTGTTGTCGAAGGTACACCACGTCCGGAGGTGTTCTGGCGGCTAAGGAAGAACAATGGCGATGTCGTTTACGCAGACTGCATACATCCTCAGTACGCTATTGAAAATGGAATACGGGAACAAAGAACTTCACAACCAGTTTTCGGCGAAATTTCAGTAATTTTTCTTCCTGCACTACTTCAAACTTCTGTTTTCAGATTTATTTAAATAAAGTTATTTTTTAGAGATTAAAGGCAGTCTGCCCAATACGGATACAGAATTATTCTTTTACTGGTCAGTATTGGTGTGCCGCGTGTTCTCGTGTTGCTGAAGAAACTCATGAGTGTAGTCCGTCTCTTGATGTTCCTGGCACCTCAGTTCTCAATGTCCAGGTCGAAGGTGCACCTATGGAATCTGATTCTCCCTCAACAATAGATCAAGTGAGCCATTTCGACCAGTGCTTTGATCTTGTACATTTGAACTGCTCATTTTTTGTACTTGGATGAAATTATATATTACTATTATTCCAGCAGTATGATACCAAAGACGCTGTTGTAACAGTACATTACTGTTCGGAACCTGAACCAAACCCCCCACGAGATATAATATTTTCTGTAGATGAGCATGAAATACAAATAGAGCAGAGCTGGCAAAACTTTAGATTTGAAGGTGCAACAAGAAACAACACGGTTCCTAATTGTTACCTCGCCAGGTTGCGGATTAGTCCAGTTCGAGAAGACGATCAAGATCGCAATGTCGTTCTTAAGATCCAGAATAAATATGGAAGCAAACAGTCTGTTTATAGAGTTTTAATGGCACTTTTTTTTGATTGATTTTTAGATGTGAAATTAAGCTTTTGCATTGTTCCGGATGTATCTCATTTACCTAAATAATCATTAATTTGTTCTACAGTATCAGCGTCCCGCTGAAAACCTTATTGGGTGGAGAAGGAGTCAGTTCCAGTTCATTTCCAGCTTGGGCTATCGTCCTCTTATGCATCCTCGGTGTTATCATATTGCTAGCGATCTTCCTTTATTTTTGTGTGCGGCGGAGCTTATTTTGCTTCAATAGTAAGGGCTATTCACGTTCTTTCGGATCTCATTCAGTTAGTCTCGCTAATTATGAACTATAAAACGTTCTAGAATGGGAATTCTTTTTTTTCTTTATATACGGTATTGAACTTGGGTGGATTTCACAGTAAATGGTAAATTTTACTTTGTTTCAGAAGTGAAAACTGCACCCCCTTACGAGGACAGGAGGAAAACAAAGTAACTTCTCGCAGTATTCTATGTTCTTCAATAAATAAATGATTTTTTTTATTTGCGCATCCGGCTGCAAAGTAATGTTATCTGTTGCGCCAGTTTTATTTTAAGCAAAGCCCATTGCAAATTAAACTAGGCATTGACGAAACTGTATTTTAAGCGACTTTGAACTTATAATACTCTTATTTTGAAAGTCAAAATTATGCGCAGTAAATCTGTTTTGTTAAATTAAGGCTTTTGGTTTTTTAAAATCTGCAGTCTTTGGAAAAAAACAATTTCACGTCTTTTAAGCTGTTGCGAAGGAAACTGCCGTTCTGCTATTCGATTTTTTAAGTTTAATTATGATTATTAGCCTTACCTTAGTTCTACTATCTGGTAGATATGATGTTAAAGAACAAAGTTGCAGTCTAAATGTTCGAGAAGCCTACGTGGATGACGCTCCACGTCCGATCTATCAATCTTCTGGGCAACCAGCAGAGGTAATACGGTGTGAAAGTCGTACCGATTCCGCCTGCCAACTGTATTTGAGCAAGGAGGCGGTTGTTTGACCCCTTATACTTCTTGTTCTCTCATCTTACATTTTTCTAAAGGTCCAACAACTATCGCTTTAACCACTCATTACTTCGACTAACTCCATCTTACAGCAACAGCAGCTTTGTTTCACCACTAATCATTAACCATGACTTTTTACAGTATTTCATAATATTTTCAATAATTGGTCTTTAATTTTTAAACTGTTCATTTAACCTTCTTCACCGTAACGATCCGTTTTGTTTTTTTTTGTCAACTAAAAATGTTGGGTATTAAAATTTTAACAGTAGCAGTTTATGTCTTCTGACTTCAACTTCTTGAATGCTAATTTTTTTCTTAATTTACAGTGGACTTTACGGCTCTCATTTTTCGTTTATAATTTTTATATATTTTGTTTTTTGGAGACAGCAAGCCAACGCGTTTTCATGTGATAATAATAATTATTATTAATTAGAGCTTAGTTGAGGGTTTATTACATGTATTATCAAACTTCTGAAAGAGTTCGTAAGGTGTCACTGCTTAATCAAATGACTATTTCTTAGGAAGTATTCTGTTTAGTATTCGTGTACGTTATGTAACAGAATTTAGTGAAAAGCCGTTAATTGGTGAAGAGTTCAACTGTTCAGTTTTGGGTAGTTTTGTAGATTTGGGAGCTGTGGAGGGGTGTTTTTTGCTGTGATTTTTGAAAATATTTCTCTGAAAAAATGGTGCAGTCGAACTAAGTTTTTCAAAAGTGGGAGTGCCCTTATTTATCTTTTATTTTCTCAGACAGTCATCGTTACAGTGAATGCTCTATATAGATTCATCTTCTTGAAAAGCTTAGCTTTTCTTTATCTCTTTTACTTTTTCATTTTTGCCCTTTACAACATCACCTTCGATTTCAGGTGTTACTTGTTTAGAGCTATCAGATGTGCATTTAAATCCCTTTTTTCGTTCCTTGTTTAACTTTGCCTTGCTTTTTGGCAAATTAACCTTCCTTTCTTCTGCAGTGGCTTCTTATAAATTCTTTTTAATTCAAGCGCTATAATCGCTTTGGTTGATTTTTTCTTTTGCATTTAGCATGTTATCTCTTTTATCAAATTAAGGAAGCTAAAATAATGATATTTTTTATTTTAGTTTCCCCTTGATTATGAATCCGCTGTGCAAGCTGCCTATAGTGATTCCCGTATGTCTTCTGTATAATAGCTGTTCTCTTACATCCCAGTTTTATTTTCGCCCTCGCAACTTTCAATTTCACAGTGAGCTCTTTTATCTCATTAGTTTTCCTTCTTCTTTCACAAATGTTAAGTTTAACTTGGGTAGGACATCACGTTGGTGTTACTCTCCTGGTTAGTTTTTAGAAAGTTTAAGAAGCTTATTAGGAACGTAGAACTGAAACACTGAGAGAAAAGGGAATTTGTTGGGTGTACGGAACTTTACACTTTTGTTTTCTACTACGTGAGCGAATACGGCGTGAGGTATGGGCGTGTTGTTTTATTTGTAGACTTGGAAGATTGTAATTTTAGATTTAGGAAACTAAGTATAATGAACAGCTGAAGGAACTTTACCACCTTGATTGCAGAAAAATAACTAGATGTTCAGCGACTGGAGCATGTGCACTTAAAATAAATGTTATGGGATTGGATTAATTTTTTATATTTATTCACTTGAAGAACACTTGTAATTTTCTACCGTTTCAGTTTCTCTATACCTCTCCACAGTCGAACCATGCAAAGTTAGTTTTCTCTGGTCGTGCACCTGCCGCATCAAGCGTGTTTTCTGTTGCCAGTGAGCACATGCAGAATGTGGATGCTAAAAATCGCCAAATGTCATCAATTAATAGTCTTGTTTAGCCTGTAACGAACAGTGCAAGAGAAGATATTTTATCGGTTTATTCTCTATTTTTATTTGTAGCATAACGAGCTTGATGTGGTTTGTAAGTTTATTAAATATCTGTAGTTTGTTGATGTCTGTAATCATTTTAACTGGCTCGACAGGTGCTACGAAACTCGGAAAGATCTCGTTTTTTGCAGATTTCGCTCTCATCTGCATTTGAGGAAACCACATGGTTTCAAGTAAAAAATTCTTTCTTTTATCTTTTGTTTTATTTGAAGCTATGAAATCTAGGCAGTAGAAAGTTTATTATCAACGAATTGGTCCTTTATGATCTGCTACGTAAAGGAGTAGAACAGTTTAATAAATCAGAAATTCTATCTATTTTTCATATTTGCTGCTTGGTTTTTAATAGCTCTGAATTAGGTGCGAGATTTTTTTCTGCTGCTTTCTAAGTGAATGATTACGGGAATTGTTCGTTTAGGAACAAAGCTGTTTGTAGTTATTACTGTATGATACAGAAAGTTTTATGGGCTTTCATTTGATATTCTTTTATTGTTGGTAACATTGTTTTTTATCTTCATTTAAATGCATAACTTGTAAACTGCCTTGCGTTTTTCGATTTCTATATGTTCATATTATCATGTTACTGCTAGCGAAACAGACCGCTCAAGCAAAGTTTTGGGTGTGGGAAGAAGTTTGCGCATCAGGTTGGGACTTTGAAATATAAGTGCAAGTTGCATTGTGATCAACAATTCTAGGTTCTCTTGAATTTGTCTTGTAAACTTCGTTGAAGAAAGCAGTTGAGTGCAAGAATTTTTTGACCATTGTTTTGGTGGGTGAGGTACCGCTGAAGAAGTTCAAGAAAGTGGTCAAGAAAGCCGGTAATTGGCCCTTAGTTTTTGCCCATTCTTTGCTAGGGTTGTTTATGCTAAGCGCCTAATCTCGTCTTGTTGTAGTGCTTGATGGCGCGATGTTATGCCGTCCTCATTCTTTCTTTGTTGTTGTAGTTTCTGTAATGGATAGTTTTTTAAGAGAAGGAGGGGGTGAGGAAGAGAGCATATTCAAGCATTCGTAGTTTGTTTTTTTATTACTTTATTACTTCTTAAAGTTACTTTCCTCATAGATTGAATGCCCTTGTTTCTGACACATTGATGACGATGTCTGAGAGATTGTATTTGACATATAAGTATAATTACACTACACTGTGACCAATCTTGTCCTATAACATTTTCAATTGAAATGTTCTAAGTTATAGCACTTTGATACTCATTTCTTTTGTTTTGTTTTGTTTCCTGTTTCGATGCTTTTTGATACCAATTTTTTCAATTGTTGAAATGTCGTTGTAATTCAAAAAAATAAGAAAATTATTTCAAGCGCTGCTTAACAGTTCAGGTATAGTTTATAGTTGGTAAACCCAGGTTGCACAAACACCAGAAAAGTTGCAGAGCCTTGAAAGCTATGGTTATTTTACTGTGAACTTTTCCCTCCTCAGTGATTCATGAATTGTTTTCCCCCTTAATCGGGACCTATCTTATTCCGACTGCTAACAAATCGCATAGTTGTTTACAGAGTTTTTCAACAGTTTGCACATCCACTTAAACTCGTTTGGTGGTTTAGCATTAATCAGGAAGTAACATTTTTCGGTTAACTTCGTTTAGCAAAAATCACTAACCGCTTTTTGACAGGTTTTGATTGCAAAGTACAGTCACTGTTTCAAGACCGCAAGAGAAAAGTCAACTTCTATCTTTAGCTTTCAACTCAACTGTACATTATATCATAACTAAGGTTGTCAAGTTCAATCTCTCAGTGCCTACAAATTAGTATATGCTGAGAAGTAGTATGCAACTAAATTTGCTTGTACCATGACCAAAACAACAATTATCTCACCATTTCGTTAGCAGAGTATCGCAAATTGAAGTTTTCGCTTTTCAAATTTATAACAGAGTTTGAACTTACATGTCTTTTAGTTTGTCATAGAAGAAGACTATCAACGGACTGGTGAACTGGACAACAAACTGGATTACTGAGGACAAGCAAATGTGTTGGAACCCGTGCTTCAACGAAGCGTAGTTGTTTCTACAGCTTTCTAACCAAATTAAAACGACTGCAACAGTAGGGGTTTGAAAGCGCCCTGGTTATGAAAAATACGCAGTTAATTTTTCAGCAGAGAAAAAAAAAGGGTAAAATAAATTTTAGACGGAAAAAACCAATTGTAACAATCAGTCAATTACAGTCAGCTAAAATGGGTTACCCCTGCAAAGCACTGATAAGGCGCATCAGAAATCAAAATCCGTCATTCAGAACAATTTTTGGTCTACTCATCCCGTTATCTGTAATCAATGACTACCTTAGCAATTTTTAATAGCATGCACTTTGAATGAATACTTAATCATCGTCAGAATCGCCATAATTTGTCTCTGGCAAAGTGGAACGTGATTTTATGACTTTTAAAAGAGCACCACCAAATGGATCACTACGTTCCCTTATATGTAAGTCGGGCTTCTTGAGCTCAACTTGTGGCCTTGTGAGTGAGAAAACTTCAGAGGATGAAGAAGGGGAGAGAACAGAGGAATCTTGTAGCGATAAAGAACTGTTGCTACTATCCGAACTCCTATCCAACAGTACTTTCAATTCTTCATCGCTTGAGGAGGTACTCGATCTTCTGCTTCCAATAACGTTTTTTAACTCCCTTACTACAGCATTGGTCATGGGATTTCGATGCTGTAGCTTCTGAAATAAATACTTTTGTATTGCAGAAACCGTATATAAAAATGCAATGTAGAATTAAAGTTAATTAACTGGTCTTAAAGTTTTGAAAACAAATTCCTCCCGCAAAAAACAACAAAAATAATAATGTCCAGAAGAGTTTACATACAAAAAACCAGTAAAAATAAATTTTCAGTCCTGTATATTTGCGAAACATTCATAAATAATTATAAGTACCTACCGTATAAAAAGCTTTTCGAGGTTCGCTAGGTATCTCTTCCTGTGCTTCAGCGACTCCTTCAAATACCTGAAATTAGGAAGCTATTAGAATAAAATTTAGAAAAGTCTTTTATCATATTTGAAAAATGATTTTGAAACTTAAAGTCACGAGGAGAAGACAAAGTTCACCAATAATTTTTTTACCTTTTTCCCAGAAAATGGAGTTCTCTCAGTTGTAGGTCCTTCAACAACTTCCGGTGACGAACTAAGTTCACTTTTTTTCACCTTTTCGTTTTTTTCAAACTTTATGAGATTCACCGTGTCGTTTAGAATATTCAAAACCTTCTTTTTATTTTCTTCAGAATCGTTTTCTTGGAGGCTGAAGGGATCAATGAAATTTTAGAGTCATGAACAAATAGAAGACAAAAAAAAATTTAAAACAGTAAACGGCTACAGCACAAACTTTAAATTTTAAGACAGACATTTGTAGAGCCAATCCCAACTGCACTGACGCTCTTTCTGATGTCGACGGTTCAGGCTTTTGAATCTTATATTCAGGCTTTATTGCACTCTCATCCTCTTCCAGAAAAATGTATTTCATTGATTCAGTAAATCTAAAATAATAAAGAATTTTCCAAATTAAAAATCTGATCAGCTATTGGACGTTATTTTTATATGGCCTAGAAAAGTACCTTAAAAATACAACTTAGAAAAAAATTAAAGGCTATAAAACGCTGATTCCTGACAAAA
>UXUI01007345.1:15295-26217 GCA_900576705.1 Enterobius vermicularis | reverse complement strand
CAAAAAATTATATTTTTTTTTTCTGTAACTTCACAGCCCTTCAGTACAACTACGGAACCACTCAATTAAACTTATTTCACAATTTCCAGAAGGACTCACAAAACGCGGATTACAGCAACAAGAACAACCACAGCTCATGCGCAATTAACAAAGTTATTACAGTAGCCAAGTGAAAACGTAAAAAATAAAAATACCCGCACATCTCAACCAGGATTTCAGTAAACATGAACCAAAATGCTTTAGATAGGAAAAAACACCGATAAACGAAATACGATCAGAAATACATCATTGACGCATGGAGTGTAAAACTTGGACACACCCCTAAGCTCATGTAACTTTCTTGTAGCTTAGTGGCAACGCGCCAAGAATACCAGGCTTTCTCCAAAACAAGCGTTTTCACTCAAAAGATTTCCACAACAAGTTTGAAATGGATGCTCCTACAACTTCTTTATTTGCTACAACCACAGACTGCAGTAACTGAACAGTATGAATCGTTACATAAAACATCAAGCAAACTAATAAACAACATGACAAAATTTCAAAATTACACTTGGCTTTTCATTTCACAGAGATCCTTTGAAATCTTCTAGAGTTCCAATAATAATAACAACCAACAAAAAAAAAAAAAAAATGAATTTTGTAGACAGTACTGGCAAGAATAGCACTTATTCTGACTAACCTGAAGCAATTCATTTGGAAGTGAAGACAAAAACAAGGCACTTTCTCTACCCTTTTTTCTGAAACGCAGTACCCCAAACCTCCTAGAATTTGACACCTTTACCTACACGACAGCAATTTTTTCCTAACAATCCTACTTCATCCCATTCAACTTCCTAACAAGATTTATGACCCAAAAATCGTCCCACAGAGACGTCTTTAGTGTCTACTTCTGCCACCGAATGCCCGCAACATTCTTAAACTGAAGAGTACATAAATTACAAAACATCTGTTAAAACGAAGCAACTGCTTATTAATTACAGCTCAAAGCTTTTTACGTTTCTTTAACTACAATATAGATGCATTCGCACAGTCTGTGACCCTCGACTAAACACTAACATGATTCAATTACTTTAACTATTCCCAAAAAAAAACTACTCTGTCTTAGAAAAGAAGATCTAAACATATTTGAAACTTTCAAAGAAATAAGATTAAAGCTCAACCAGTTGCCTAACCATCTCACTTCATTCCTTAAATACTTTCTTGACTTAGACTGTAGCGAAAGCGCAAAGAAAAACTCTAATTAAGGATAACACGATTACCCATAATAGAAAGTGAGCTGAAATAAACGACGGTATATTAGCATTATACAATAACATGAAAAACATCAATGTTTCATTGAGACTTCATCATTTATAGGGAGCTAGACGATGCAACACTATCGTTATCATTAAAATCCCAAATCGACAGTTCGTTAAAAGATTTCTCCATCTGTTCAAGACCTGATATCGTCTCTAAGTATTTAGGTTCATTGAAAACCCGCATAAGGAAATTAAGATGGCCATTTTCAAAAGCAGCATTTACCGCTTTTCCACATGCCAAACAATGTAAAAATCGTATAACCGTTGGAGTTATCTTAAAGAAAGCAAAATTGTGATGAAAAAAATGAATATGCAACTTGTAATGATGAAAAAGTCGTAAAGAAAGTGCACAGGCCTATTTCAGAAAACAATTAGTGATATAAAAAAACTTTCAATAAGATACACAAAAGAGAATCTAACGTTAACCATTAAAACTAGCTTAGTAATACTTAAACAGAATACATCCAAATGAATGGATTAATGTAGGAGAATAATAGTATAATAAATAAAACTAATCAGGTAAAAAAAAAGAGGAAAAATTATTTTAACCATAAAATAAAGATGCCTCATTGAAAAAATGAGGTATAAACAACTTCATGAAACAAACATAAATTATTTAAGTATCCCTTTAACCTACTGCCAATATTAAATGTAGACAGGTGACTCACTGTTCTCAGAAACTTGGATGAAAAACAGTACAAATCCTCATATAAAATAAATACGAAAGCAGCTAAAACAGTTTAAGGAAAACTTTACTCACTGTTTGTCCGATTAGCCACTTTGTAAAAGATAAGTTCTATAATGACACAGTTATCAAATCTCTTAACCAATATAGGAGGCACCATAATTAAAAAATCTCGTTAGCATTCCAGAAGTGGACCAACTTCGATGATGAAAGATGAATGATTTTAGGATTAAAAACAATAAAAGAAAATACCTTCATCTCCCGAGCTCTCATACTTTCTACCTTACACACCCTCCTTATACGAAAAATAAATAATAATCAACACCAAAATGTGCAAATAGGTGCAGTAGGCGCTTAAAGATTTCTATTCGCCATTTTCTACTCATCCAATACCGGTAAGAAAATATAGTCCTCTAGCACATCGAAAAACTTCAAATTCCTTGAGTAAAGTCTTATCCGATCGATTTTATTTCGAGAAAAGCCAGGCTTATTTTTGCAACTTCTTCACTGCTAGCTCGACAGTACAGGCTTAAAGATTACCACTTAAAGCATTTCTGTCATTCTTCAACCATTTCATCCAACAAATTCCTATTATCAGTTGAAGAAATCCCTTCGTTCCATTACGTTCAACAGCATCAATCTACTAAAATTATTTCCGTGACTAACCATGTCATCAGCGCCCAGATACTCGTAACTTAGGCTACATCAATATAAATGTCGGCGTATCTTTTTTCGTAAATGTTGCAAATTCAAAACAAACTACAGTGAAAGATAAATAGCTGCGCAAAACAAAATGAACTGGTCATTTACATCTAAAAGTCAGCCGTAAACATTCAGGGATAAAATTACTAGAAAAAATTAACCTTTTTTTAAGACGTTTTAGAGGAAACTTTTAAAACACATAACAATTATTGTTGAAATAAAAAAAAAAAAGAGGCAGAAGGTGACAATTATCTAATGTGGGCAAAAAAGGGTAGTTCAGTCTTCAACCTGATATGACGGAAGTGAGAGACAGATTTAGTAAGACCAAATTTGAGTTAAGTTCCATGCCATTAAGTTTCAGAAAAAACGGCCTAAGAATTTAAAAGAGGAATCACAGTACAGTATCGTCCTAAAAAAATACTAACTAGACATCCTACAAAAACCAAAATTTAGAGAAAGAAAATAACAAAGAGGAAATCTGAAAGATTTTAATACCTGTTGGAACTTAGAAACGAAACATCTAATCTGGTGAGGGGTGGCACCTAAAATAGTAGTGGACTCATCGTTTTCGTCAACCCTTGCCGGTGCCATACCTGTTCTTGGATGTTGTAAAACTGCTGCTAACAATTCCACTGCGGCACCGGCTGCCTGCATTGAAACCCCTGGACGACTTACCTAAAAAATTCCAATGACCCTGACTACAGTCTACTCACCATAATACTTTCCTCATGTACTTGGCAGTTAACTGTAATTCAACTGAACTTACTGTACACTGCTGATCTAGAGTTCTGTCTGAGACCGTGTTTCCTGGAGCGGTTACATCGCAACAAAAGTAGCACCCTAAATGAGAGCCTGGAATGACTACCGAATCCAATGGCACATCACAGCTCAGCTTATCTGGACGACTGAAACCATGACGAACAACGACGTAACTGTCAAAGCCAAGTGCTACACTAATCGCAAGCTAAAGTCCATAAACCTTTCAAATTAAGTGAATTCAAAAAAATACGAATCGTTTCCAAGTAATCAAAATCCAACCTTCTGATGGTACGTTGAAAGGAGACAAGGAAGCCACCTTGCTTCACGACTGTCCATGACCAGAAAGACCACGTCATGATCAATGATCAGCTTTTCAAGCAGATTAATGGCTTCTGTGACCTCTTCTTTCCCTGGAAAGGAAGCTCTATCGTTTGTGCCCGATTAATAATAAAAAATTTCAACAGAAAAAAAAACACTGCTCAGCAGAGGAAAACTTTCAGTTTCAAAAATGGCATCAGAACTACTCATAAATTACGTCATTTCCGACTGCCCCCTCTCTTATTTTACCAAATAAGGATAAATAATTAGCACTTACCACTCCTATCAAAAGTCATATCTCAGTCTGTTACCAGTAATAAATTTTGACCTAACAGAACCTTAGTGTTTTCGGTTAAAATTAGTCAAAGTAATTTAATTGTATTTTTTTCCAAAACCTTTAAATGTTTAAAATTTTAGACTGAACAAAGTGATCGTTAGTCAAAGAAAGTTAGGAACTCGTACCAAAAAATTACAATCTAGCAAAACAAAAGCAAAATCCGGAAAAAAACGTACAAAACAGTACAAAAAATTCTACATTCACGAAAAAAAGCCAGAACTTCATCACACTTGGCTAATTAACCTCACTTACCTTCAGCTGAAACCGTATGTCCCGGCATAGGAATTGTAAGGTCATAGGCTTCTGCTTTAACAGATGGGAATATACGACGAAGGGCATCAGCAGCTGCTTTCGACTTACTTTTGCCACCATCCAAAGCATCCGCATATTCAAACAACGACTGCCTTAAGCAAAATCGTTAAGAAAAAAAGTGAAAAAGAAATTAATTAATCAATTACTTCAAATGTGCTTCGAGTCGGTAAACTGGGAGAAATTTGAAAAAGGTGAATAAAGGATCTTCCAAATAACTGTAAATAAAACTAGAAAGTAAACGACAATTACCGAACAGGGTTACTGAACGAGACTGTGCAATTGTCCACAAAGGAGAAGTTACGCACACCCCAACCTAAGAGTGACCTAGCAATATTGCATCCTAAAGTCCCAGAACCAAGAATAAGGCACTTTAAGTTACTATAAAGTTCCAACTGCAGACCAGGCACTAGACGCCATCGAATAAGGCGCAAATTTAATTCCACACTGTGCTCCATTAACCTAAAGACTGATTCAAGTACAAATTTGAATGAAAAACAACAGGTTTCATCAATGGCCTGTTTGAAAACCTTATCGGGTCAAAACGACTGCGTAAATCCACCGACAACTTTGCTGGCTTTCCAGTTAAGTCACGTTCCCATCCGACAGCAACATCACTTAAAGTATTTTGTTGAGAATCCCAAGAAATAACGAGCCGAAATGCTGAATAAGACCGCCCGCCTCGAAAACAGATGATCCTCATGGAACTCCAATCTTTCCTTAGAAGGTATGGGTAAAAACCAATACAGAAACTATTCTCTTCACAAAGATTTAAAATGATACAACATAACCGCAGTTGAAAAGATTAGCAAAAAAACTATAAAAATAAAAATATATTACAACCGCAAAGTTACTCCTTATAAAAGATTTGAACCTGCTATATGCAACAGCTGCTATTAAATTCCTCAAAGGCCAACCAGGAATAAGCTGCTCCGTTGAGGGATCCATAAAAACCAAGTCAACCTCGTTTTGCGAAACTGTTTTGTTCAAAAGAATATCACTGAGAGGTGCAGATCCTTTAGAGGTCAATAAAAACGGCTCTCCGCGATATTTACCCATATTATTGAAAATTAGTGCACAAATGTCCTTTGTTAATACCTCTGGTTCTTTTAACATTTTCATGTTTTTTGGGTATATTAAAGCAGGGATGCAATTCCAATAATCATACTTGAATTTCTTTAGATCCTGAAAAACTGCTATTATTTATATCATGATATCACCGTAATAAGTAAAAAAATTCGTTTTTAGGAACTCACCGCAAAAACTGTGAGGATAAAGGTAGTGAGTAAGTCGGGACTGGTAACCCACTTATTAGTTTTGATGACATTAACAACCTAAAAAAAGAATTCATTTGCAATAACTACATTTACCAATAAAGCCCAAGCCTATCCGTACAACTTCAGGATAAACGCATCAGAAAGAAATGAAGGAAAAAACATAAGCTAACAGAAAAATAAAACATAAAAAAATATTTGTGTGACCATAGCAACAAATAATGACCCCTTCAAAAAATGTTTTAAAAAATGCAAAAAAAAAAAAAAAAATGAATTTTATAACTACAGAATGTCAATAGTAAAGAAACGTTTGATGAGTATAACTTGCCTCAGAAGCATATTTTTTCAAAAATGCTTCCCGATCTGCTTTCTCATAACTGACCAACGAGTTGTAAACAAATAAGTCTCCATGAACTGGAACTACACCCCTCGGAAGATTTTCACGGGAAATTTCAGTAAAAGCATCAAAAGAGAAGGAAAGCAATGATGCTGAATGATTACCAGCTAAAACACTACATTAAATTTTCGGAAAACTCCTTTTATGAAATATGGTAAATAAAACATTTAATTCCGCGAAAATAAAATTATTAAACTGCAGACACCAATTCAATCAGTATCAAGTTAATTCAACTATTTGATACCAATCGTACACTCTTTAAAACGATTATTCGAGAAACAATATGCTTCCTCTGGTCAACTAAACGTAACCATCTTTATTAAATGTTTTCTTCCACCGCTAACAGTTTGTACAGGTGTCTCAAAATGCAGCTCCTACCGAATGAAGAAATTACAAACTAGAAGAAATCAAGATGCCACTTTTTCTTATAAACAGTTAACTTGCAACTAGTTAGGAAACACTTTTTTGCCATGCTTGCTTAAAGTCTCATAAGTGAACTAACAAGAATCAGAAGTGTACGGTAGCTAAAGAAACTAAGTTGCTCGCTGTAAGAAAAATTTAATGCTTAAATTTGAATAGCTATCCCAGTAACACACAACAACAACCTCTTCTCTTCCAACCGTCAAACATAGATTTGGAAACAAAGATGTGACAAAAAAATTTCTGACTTACTTTAAAAGCACCAAAGTCATATCTAATGCACATCAATAAAAAATTTAAATTACGGCGTGGTAGAACTCCCCATTTTAAAGCAACATTAATGATACAAAAAAATTTTTGCTACTTATTCAATTGAACAAATCAGTGAGAGTATTCTGACTTCGCATAAATTATAAAACTCTTTTTTTATGACTTTATATCTGCTTCAGCTAAGTAATTGTTCTTCTTGAATTAACAAAAAAGTATATCCTTTTTTCATCTACGTTAAGTTCCAAAAGTTTTCATTCAACTTCATTAAAATTAAGGGGGAACTACAGTATTCCTAAACTCTTTCTACGACTCAACACTCAAATGCCGTTCTTTCTTTCCATGCCAAAACCTTGTGCCTAACAAAATTGACTTATAGAAGACAGAGTGAAGATTAAAGAACAGCAGTAAATTACAGATGTAATTGCCTGAACAATGCCTTGCCTTAACAATACAAGTGCGAAAAAAAAAAGATTACTGACTTACAATTATCGTACACTGCCCTGACTGGAAATGGACCTTCACTTAGTTTCCATAAATTTAATTTTCGCCTGTTAACCTCGCTCCAAAATGATGTATCGACAAATGTATTAATTGGAAGAAACTGTACATTCATCTTAGGATGTTTTATCTAAATAGTCGTAAAATGTAAGGCCAAATCGGTCTTCAAATACTGCTGACTGAACAGACGAAGTCAAATAAAAGCTGCAACATCAAAAAAATTCTATAAACATTCGAGCTATATTGTCGTACACATAAATGTGGGCAAGCTAACAAATGGATAGGTGAATAAATTAATTATTGAAATATACAATTTAATTAGCTTATTTATATAACCGGAAAAACACCGCAAAAACTAGCACCAATAGCAAAAAAAGCTATAACTGCAACATATTTTTGCTGGTAATAAAATAAAGTAATTCTGGATAGCAATTAGTTACTTAACTCTTAATTTTAAATTGGTTATACAACTATCTTTTCCTGCCAGGTATTAATTAACCAAAACAGAGAGGACAAACATCAATGAAATGTCTCGTTGGTGTTTTTCTGTTTATCAGTAACTGTCTGAAGGTGTCTTTGTGATATATGTATATATCTGTTTTAATCCAACTAAAATAAACGTTTAAAAGCGAAAAAACGAAGGAAATTTTGCACAAAACCATCAACTTTCTGTTCACTATAACAGCGAAAAATAAAAACAAAATAAAAGCAAAACAAAAAATAAAATAAAATAAAATAAGACAATGAAAATATGCAGCGAATCACTGCTGTATACACCTGTCAGACGTAAAAAACTGTAAAGCTCACTTATCTCAATGATCAATAGCGTGTTTGTATTTGTGTGCGCTTGGTGCAACGGAGGTTTTATATAGCCCTCCTCCAACAATTCCTCCCCAGTAAAAATCGCAAAAATTTCATCAGTATAGACAACAGTGAGAAAAAAAAAAAGAATTTCTACAGAAGAAAATAGAAAAAAAAAAGGCACATAGAAGAAAGCCAGAAGAAAATTCCTTCCTATATCGACGTATATTCTAACTACACCAAACAATTCAAGTTTTGTCGGGCGATATCGGACGAGCGAAAATCACAAAACCCCTACCTCTCCCTCCCTCTTTCCCTCCCAACGATCGACAGCAGCAGAAATTATGGACTGGTTTAGCGCTAGTCAAAAGCAACAACGGAACGCCACGGTATGAGCTCTTTTTATTACTTTTACAAGAAAAAAACAACAAAAATGAGAAGAAAAAAGAATGAGGTGAGAGGGAATAAATTAGGGAACACAGCTCTCTTGTCTTACTACAAATATGAAACTAATAAATTTGTAAGGCTGAAGACTGCTAATGCTATTATTCAAAACAAAAGTCTTTCTCGGTTGAATGTTTTTTTACAAGTAGGAATGTAGACCCCAATCCGTTTCAGAACAAAACATCATTTGTTCTGGGTTGTTCTCGTCATATCATCACACCACTGACTCCACATGTAAAGAACCTAGTAATATTCAATAACAACTACCAACTTTTAGGCTGTCGTAGAACTGCTGTCTTGACAAAGACCATTCCTTTGAATAAGCTTACGTTTTCAGCAGTTTCTCGTCTTACTATGCTTTTAACCTAGCTTGACACATCAACCAAATGGTCCTCTCTTACACGGTTACACGGTCCTCTCTTACAACTATCTTGCTTCTGTTCATTTTCCAGTAGGTAGGTTAAGAACACTACTTTGAGCCTGATCAAAACAGCAGATATAACATGGAACTTCCAAATTTTCAATCTTCCCAAAATAATTTGTAAAACAGCTCTGGGAAAATACAAATTACTTTCTAATACCATTCGTTTTAAGCGTTTAATGAAATAATCACTAGCCAAATTTATCAAGTCTCACCTGAGCGGTGAGAAAGCAAAAAAATTGGCACTAGTAGGAAAACGCGTCAAAACGATCAGTCAAACAAAAATAACCGTTGGACTATACGCTGCACAGTGTACAATGAGAGCATCAAAAAGCGCGAAACTATAAGAAAAACCTCCAAACCTGGTTGCAGCTTTAATTCTGTTCGCCTAATCTTAATATTTCCCTTCACTTGTCGCTTCTATGGCCTGCGAAAAAATCTATTCATACTTTTGTTACTCAAGCGAGGTTAAGTGTCCACATACAGTTTTATCACATTTTTTAACAACAGTTTTTGCAAAAATACCTCACTCAGTCATTTTACATAGCAATACCAACAAGGGGCAGAACTGGTACACTAAGTGAGGATCCTGAAAAATGGATGAGAAACCATAACTGTCACAATTTTAACTTGCTACTGTTAGACAATGTCGCTGTATCGCCCATATATTTTCATCAACGTTTAAAGACTTCATTCTTGTTCGTTCCGTTTTGCCCAGTAGATATCAACAAAGTGGTCGGTGAAGATTTTATCTTCCAGATCAAGAAGTCAGCTGGAATTCTAAAGTCTCAAGCAATTTCTTTAGCAGTTTTTTCATCTCAGTAAACAACTAAGAATGTCGTTTCAATGTATCTACCTGTGTGTAAAAGATTACGTCAAACAATAGTAGAACCTACAAGTATCGTCTTTCCAATGCATCCGTTAAGCGTCTTCATATGTGTGTCTTCAATCTTTTTTTTTTGCCTATAAACAGTTTATCGCAGTTTATCCAAACACAGTAACGGATGCATCTGTGCAGATCTCAATCATAAAGGCGATATAACGCGGAAAAGAAGACCAACCTGCAGTTGGAAAACAGTAATCACATCCATCGCTAGTCTGAACTTTTCAGTGTATTTTCCTGAAATGTCAAGCAACGGCTCATTTCGACACGATAAATGAATGCTTAAGTTGGCAATTTGCCAAATTTTGCAGTTAATGAGGATTGTGAATTGGTTTGGTATAAAGCTGTAGGAGAGTATAGATGCTCTCTCGTCTGAATATTAAAGATGTGTAAAGTATCAATGTGCCTGCTTCAAAAATAACGTTCAAGATACTACATCTTCGTCGGCTTTTTCCTCGTGTTATTTGTGATTTTTCGTGTAACAGAGTTGTTGTTTTCGCTTTTTTTTTTACAGCTTTCTTTTCTTAATTCATCTTTCAACTGTGCTTTATGATAAATTGTTCATGGTGACCGCATTTTTAATCGTCAAAGTCCTGATTTTTCTCAAAGCATTGACTTTCCTCATTTTTTCTTTGTGGAGGTGGTGATGGTAGTATTGAAAACAAGAAGTATTGTAGAAAAGGATTGTTAACGGCTGTTCAGGGAGGACATTTTTGGTTAAGCTCCAATGATGGTATTGAAGATGATCTTGATTGATATTGTATAACGATAAAACTTACGAAGACAGATTAACGCATTTTCTTTTTTCTGCAGATGGCTAAACCTAATCATGGTTTTCGATCAACGGGAAACGATCGACTGCGAACACACTTGATATTCTCATCTCAATCTGAGCATCATGTTGCAAAACGGAAAAGACCGAATAGAAGTAAGGAAGTGTTTACTAATTTGTGCATATATTTATGCCTTTATTTTTTATATAGCCCACTTAGTAACAAAAAATAAATTAGTTCTTGGTTTTAGATTTTTGTATCAAATGAGATTAATTATTGGTCGATATAAAAAGTTTTTTTGTTTGTCAGATATTTTAGTTGAATGGACATGAT
>UXUI01007344.1:33758-44769 GCA_900576705.1 Enterobius vermicularis | reverse complement strand
AAAAAAAAAAAATGTGCACTGTACCGCACGTGTCGTTCTCTATTTTAAGCGAAGCAGTGATTTCGGAGACTTGGACCCGCATGTGAACGTCCACTTTTTTTGCAAAGAGGACGACGAACATAAATCCGAAGAAGCTGCAAAAAAATGTCAACTGAAATTGCTAAGTGAAATAATGAAAGGTATTGATTTTTTTTTTTTAATTTACATTTAATTTACAAGTAAAAAATGTATATTCTTTTAACATTTTTTTAAAATAGAAACGTATTCTTATAGAATTGGTTGAAAACAAAAAAACACACTGTGCTAAACGTGTATCAGTTGGTTCATTAATTTCATCACTTACGTCCAGTTATGTATCACAATTTAAAAAAAATTTAGAAAAAAGTAATGAGGTTGTGGCTTTGCTGATAGATGGAGATTTGAAGGTGCTAGACTTTGTTTGTGAAATGGTCAAGGAGTATAACAAGGATAACAAAAACTTACTGCTAGCTGTAATGGCTACTGACACTAAAAACCCCAGTGCTGCATCTGAATTGAAAAAAGCATGGGAAGAAAAGAAAAAAAGATATGAAGAAGAAGAAAAAAAAAGAAAGGATGAAGAAGAGACGAAAAAAAAAAAGAATGAAGATGCACAAGGAGAACCATCAAAGCCGCAGAGGTTTATTCTTCTAATAATAATTATTATTATGATTAGAGAAAAGATGATTAAATCTACGTCAGATTATGCCTTTTCAATTTATTTTACGACTTTTCCTGTAGAAGTTAATTTTTTATTTTGGTGAAGCCTAATTTTAGAAATAGTAGAGGTTGAAAAACAAATATGAGTGACTGAACTGAAGCTACAAAATGAGATAGTTCGTAAAAAAGTAAGGAAACTTTATGAGAGCCAAAAAATAAAAAAAAGAAAGCTTTTAAGAGGGTTAAAGGCTGTTATAGCAAAGTTCTGCAAAGCTAGAAATAAAAATCAAGTTTTGGTTTATCAAGCCTATCTTTAAAAATTAATTTTTTTCAAATTTCAATAGCTTTTGCTTTATTTGACAGTTAGTGTTTTCTAGCTTTACATGAGCACCTACCTGATAAAGGTGTACAACTTAAGCCCGAAAATTCAATGTAGCTTAAAATATGTTATTGCGGGTCAACAGAATAATCTGAAAAAGAAAAAAAAAACTTATTTTATGAACTGCAACAGTATTACATCGCATTTTTCACTTGTTGTTAGAACGAGTATAAAGCTGGTTTTTTTTTTTTTTGATTGAGAATTTTATTTAAAGCAGCTTTTTAAACAGAAACTTTTAAAAATGACAGACGTAAAGTAATTTAAGAAAATTATTGGAAACAGTATTTTTCAAATATACAAAATCTTTTGTTTTGCCTAAATTAAAGCAAATTACTAAACAAAGTGTTCATGTTTGTTTTATCTGAATAAAATACATCTATCAGTAAAATGACCACATTATTTTAGAGTTGTGCAATGTTTGAACAAAAAACACGTTTGTCTGGTTTTAACGAGTATTTAAAAAAGTTTCTTCATAAAACAAAAAAAAAAGTCTACTTTTTTCAAAATTTTGACTATTTTTCTTCAACAGCTTTTACATGCTCATACTTATCGTTGCATATGACTTGATAAAATTTTAGTGAACAAGGCGACGAAACACGGGGAAGTATAAGCAAGGAGATCTCTGAAAATGAAGAAAATAATGAAAATAATAACAATGAGGAGGTAACTGGAGCAACTGAAACAACTGAAGCAACTGAACAAACAAACATAAAAACGATTCTTGAATCCATTGAGGTTTTTTTACTAAACTCAAAAAATTATTCATTTTAACTGAGTTTACAAAAAATAAAGAAATAATTTCTTTGTTTCAGCCAGTTATAATTGAATCATTCAGTTTTCGGGATATTATCACGTCAATATTAGGAGAAGCGCAAAACCCCAACCCTAAACAGTCATTCACTTTTGCAGTACAGCGCGATTTGAAAGACTATGCGATAGCGCTCCTGAAAAATTCAAAAGATGTTAGGCATTGCTAATTATTAAGCTGACAGAAAAACCGAAACAAAACAATTTCTGCTAAGTTGCAGTTGTTTTTTTCACTTGATACTTTGAGGTTTTTACATAGAATTTTTGCCAATATCGCTGTAGCCGAGAACTGTAAAGCTAAAGTAAGATGAGAAAGTGTTTCAGGACGAAGCTAATGACTTTTTCAAAATTGCTTTTGAGTACAATAATGAAACTTTCGTGGACTATGTTCTCAATTATGGTGCAAAAGACTTACTGAATGAGCATCAATTAAAAGAACTATACTTGGTGAGGCTATTATTATAATGTTATAACGTTTGAGTAGTATTTGCAAAAATTAGGCGTGCACTTTCAGAATATTGGTCTGTGAACTATGCGCTATCAGTCTTTTATTTTTTTTTTGACAGCTGAGTAAAATATATAATTCTTTTCTAAAATCAACCGAATAAGTTAAAAAAAGAATACGAGTAAATAAAAGTCTTTAATACACTTTTCTTTATAGGAAATTGTTCAAAAAGTTTTATCATACCAATACGTATTTTTTCTATTTCTATTTCTTCTATTTCTGTCACAGCGTTTTAATAAATTTTTTTTGTCAAAAGTTTTGTGGAAGATTTTAGGCTGTACGAAATTCTGATTAAAATAGCATAAAAACAGCAACAACAACAAAAACAGAACAAAAATTAAGCAGATTTTCATTAAAAATACAAATTTTTATCAAAATTGTTCTAATTTACCATTCTTATAATTTACGCAACGATTACAACAGTAATAAAAGAGCAACAATTACACCGTTAATTCTGAGCTTTTTTTCAGGAAGCAGAACATTTAAAGAAGCTGCTTCCCAAGAAATTTGAGGAACACGGTTTGGAAGAAATACGCAATTTTCTGTCTGATTCGACAGATTTTGAAAAAATTACATTACAACAGAAAGACACCGATAGTAGAGCAGAAAAACACAAAATGAACACAAATTTTGAAGAAGACAAGTTTTTAGAGTTCACGATTTGTGCAGTTATTTCAAACAAGTTATTATTGCTTTTTTTTTTTTTTGAAAAACATTTATGTATAAATATATAGTTTCTTAAAATTTTTCAATATTGGCTTTGAAAATTGTAAAAAGTTTACTATTGATAATGTTTTTAACCGTAATTTTTTGAAGAGAAAATGTAGCCGAATATTTCTGGAAAGAAACTGAAAGACCATTTCTAAATGCTTTAATTGCTGCTTGGGTGGCAGATATCTTGAAAAAACAGTCTGAAAAGAAATTTGATCAGGAGCTGATCAAAGCATACAAAGAGATAAAAAGGTGTCTAAAAGCTTCTTTTTTAGTTTTGTTGGAATTTAGAAATGTACAGATTCTATTGTTTTTTTTTTTTGTTCAAAATTACGTAAAGTCAAAAGCTTAATGCATATTCTTTTACAGTAAATTCGAAGAAAGAGCAGTAGCCATATTAGAGACTGCCTATAAAT
The DNA here is from genome assembly GCA_900576705.1 of Enterobius vermicularis. Lineage (NCBI taxonomy): Eukaryota > Metazoa > Nematoda > Chromadorea > Rhabditida > Oxyuridae > Enterobius > Enterobius vermicularis. The sequence goes on along the minus strand of UXUI01007344.1, from coordinate 41,273 downwards.
CAGATTCTTCAGCTGGTAGGACTTTATTGAACTACTACGGTGAACCACATTGGCCAAATCTTAGACTTATCGATATTGCTGCTAGAGCAGAACTGGAGGTTTAAGTTTTTAATGTATTTTATAAAAAAATACTCGAAAAAATTTTTAGCTAGTCGATGTGATTTTCTCACTATTCTTTCGTTCTAATAAGTATTTTACATGGTTTAACACGAATCTTGGAAGTCATAGCAGCGCTTTTTAAAAGAAATGCATGTGCAACAGTACATAAGGACAGATATTAATAATTGAGAAGACAATTTTCTTTTTAAAAAAGCTGTGTTATACACATGAAGAGACTATTGATAAAAAGTTTAAGTCAATCTAACACTACGCCTACATCTTATAACTTTGCAGTATATACGCTTAACTAATTTTTATTTCAGTATTCCAGATGTTTTTACAAAGTAATAAAAGTTAAAGCAAAAAAGAACAAAACAACTAAGACCTTTCAAACTCAACACGCTCTGATTGAGCAGCAACTATGTGATCGTTTGGTTGTTCTGTTCACATCCTGAACGTTTTTCGTAAACTGTTTATTGGAAGTGGATGTAAAACTATCGAAAAAATTTGCGACTTGTGTTTGCAACGTTTGCTTGCAGTTCCTTCCCCTTAACAACAACATTCGCCACTTCGCCAATTTCCTGGGAGATTTAAAATATTCTAGCTTCCCCTAATTTTTTTACAAAATGCTAACTACGTCTTTTGTAGATTTTTTTTACTCACCCATGTTGCCGAGAAACAATATTTAGCGACTGGAAGGGTTCAGTTGAATCTACAGGATGGGCTTACTGTTTTGCTTTGGTCACAGTTGTTCCTATATTTTTTAATTTTTTCGTTCGTTTCAAAGAACGAACTTTAACCGATACAGCTCAGAGCGGGTAATATTTTATTTTTTCTGGTCTACTTAAAACAAGCAGAAAGCTATGTTTGAATTTTTGTATGCATTATTTTTCAGAAAAAACGGTATATTTTTAATGACAGTTGCTTTCCGAATAATTGTCGTTACTAGAAGATTAAAATAAGCTTAATTTTTTTTGTTTATTTTTTTTGAATAATTATCAGTATAAGTAACAGTTCAGAAATTTTCAACTCAAATAGACGTTTTCTTGACTAAAGAAGAATTTTTTAGTGTTTTTGAGACACTTGCTTTTTGTATTTATACTGAAAGACTGATATGGTGAAAGATATAGGAAGAGTAAGTTTCAAGCATTATTAACATTGTTTTATATAGAGAACAAGCAAACTGGGATACTGCTTCTTCAAGTTCATCACTGTCTGAAAAACTCAGATCGTCAAACTTCTTTGAAAAACTATTTGGAAGGCTGGACAAATTTTACAGAACTCCTCGCTCACGCTTTTATATTCATTCGGTGAATGTTTTTAGGTTTTTTGAAAAATTCAAATTTTTTTAAAAAAGCATAATTATGAGAAACGTTAATAAATTTGTTTGGCTTACATTTTCAGAACTTTTCGTAAAGAATTTTTAAATTAAGTCTAAAAACTATTTAATTAGTTTTTATCATATTACTAAAAGACTTTATATCTGGTTTTACCATAGCTAGTTTCCTGTTTATTATTGAAGTTTACTCGCCAATATGACAATTTTTTACCTGTTTAGATCACGTATCTTGTTTACTTAATACTTTTTTCGCGAACAGCACTATTTTCTCACGCTCCAGGAGAGATACCCACTTGCGAGTATATGCTGTACATTTTTCTGCTGTATTACCTTTGTGAAATATGCCGTACGGTAAGTCAATTCTTTCTAATATACGTATTCGTTATTTTGCATATAAAGCGTTTTGATTCAATTTTTGATTAGTGCCTAACTATCATTAATTAATAAGTACCAAATACAAAGCTTTAGACCATTGCTAACTTGTTTAAAAAATTTACTAGTTTGAAATTAAAGTATAAAATTAATGTTACGACAATGAGATTGCTCCTTTTTTCAAAAATTTGCTAAAATTCTTAAAAACTTCGCATTGTTTTTTAAGTTTTTTTCTTTCCCAAAGTACTCTCAAAAAATTTAAGGGATTAGTTTTAAACCCTGGCTGATTGACAAATGGTCGATGGTGTAAAACTAGGATGGCCTACGAGCTAGTTCTTATCTTGTTTATTTGAAAAGAAATGTTGTAAAAAATTTGCAATTTTAGTCTTTTATTTAAGTCGTTTTATTAACACTTGTTCAAAGTAGCTTTAGTAGAAACAAATTAAAAATTATAGTTTTTTACTGTTTACTATTTTTTAGAGTTGTCGAGCAAAGAATTTTAAAATTTTAGCATTTATTTGAAGAAGTTTAAAATGTTTCAAGAGCAATCAGCTTTCTATTCTTGAAATATCGTCACCTGTCTGAAAGATAGACACTCTAATTTCTGTTACTGTAGAACCAAATGCTACGTCAAATTAAACGATTATTAGAATTATGAAATCATTGCATTAAATTCCCTGCCTAATTTTTTTGCAGATAAATTTGCGTTTTACGTTTTAATGACCTAATCGCATCTCATTTTCTCTTGTCTGCCCGTAAACTAAGATCAGTAATAAAATTTATTTGACTACATTCAGTGAACGAAAATACTTTTTTGTGATTGTAGCTAATAGATTGCGTCTAAGTTCAGCTTATTTGACAAATGCCAAATATTTTAAAGAATGTAATTTTAAGTATTTTTAGAGACTTCACTAAGCTTTTATTTGTTATTAATAAACACTGGTAAGACTTACTTTTTAGGTTTTCTGTATGCCTCAAAAGAGAATTTTTTCACGAGTTTACGCTTGGTTCCACCTAAGTTCCTTTGGAGTTTGGAACACTCTTCGTTTTGTCACTCTTATTCTTACTGCTCTAGCTGCCGTTTTTCGTGTTTTAGGTAACAGTGTAAGTGCTTTCTTATTATTGCCCAGCTGTATATTAAAAGCAAGTTTTGATACTCACAATAAAACAAATTTTTGGCTAAAAACTCTTTTGTTTTAAATTATTACAACTATAAGAATTTTCTTCTCGCGTTTATAGCAGTTTTTTAAAGAAAAAATCACTCTACTTTATCACAGTTTCTACACTCGCTTTTCAGTTTTATCCACGGTTTCGTTTAATTATAGTTATAGCTGCGTCAGTATCTTTTTTTCAAACGTTTAAATTTCTTTTTGTCCGGGATGGTTTTGGGCCAAAAGTAATCATGATTCAGCAAATGGTTTGTTGCCTTCAAATAGTGTTGTTTATCATTTGATAACAAATTAATTTCGTTTTTACTTATAAACCAGAAAAACTCACTGTAAAGCTTTTCTTAACTAGTTGCTCCTAGAATGTTATCCACTAGTTTATCACAAGATTTTTTTAGCTCAAACAACTTCTGACATTCTCGCTCTTTCTTTTAATACCAATGTTTTCATATGGTGTGGCTATTCACTCTCTTATTTACAAAAATCCTCAATCTGGTATTCGAATTATTTTTGATTTGATAAAGGAAGTAGTCTGGGAAACTTTTGGTGAACCAAATGAAGGCCACTTAAAAGGTGCTTTTTAACGTCATTTTCTATTATTATTTCGAGTAAAGTATATCATGCTGATTTACAACATTTATAAAGTTGTGTATTTATCAAATTTATATAATATTCTAAATTTTTGAACGTAAAACTCTTCTTATATTTCCTGAATCTTTTCATATTTGCAATTTGGGAACGATTTTGTTTCTCAAATTAATTCATGAGTGCGTTATTTTCTGCGGAACAGCCAGCTTTTTTCTAGCCTGGCGGCTCTGTTTCGTGACTGGTTAAAGTGGTGCATCAGACAAAAATAGTGCATCTCTGGAATTGTAGAGAAATACGAATTACAGTTTATTGCGGTAATTATTAGCTGTGAATTAAATTTATTTGGTTAATGCATCACAAAAAAGCTCAGGTTAAACTCTGTCAGTCTCAGATAAAGTGTTAACATTGAGTAGTTGAGCAAGGTAGGTAGTCAGTTTATTTTATTTTCGTCTTTACAATAAACAGGACTTTTTAGGTATTAGATTCCTGAAAGCACTTTCTTAATTAAAAAAAATAGCTACCGCCAAGCTTAGTTAACTGCAATCTTCTCACCTCATCGCTTTCACTCGTTTCTGCCTGTGAAATTTTGAGAAATTTAACAAAGCCTGGATAGCATAAACTAAAGGCTTAGTGGTAGAGCAGCACTACCAAAGAGTATAAGATTTAGATTATGGTCTTACTTCAAATCTAAACTTTGTCTAGCACTATATAAAAAGAAACTGACAAGGAATCTATCGTCTGCTAGCAGTCTTCTTAAAAATAGTCTGATGTACCTGTTTATACAGAATATGAGCATTTACTAAACAAATAGTGTTTTTTTAAAAATGTTTTTAAGGTATCGTTGAAGGATGTAATCTCACAGAGTATGCAACTGATCATAACAACAGTGATTGTTCATCACGTTCACTTCTGGTGACTGTCGTCACAATTTTATACTTGTTTTTCTCCGGTGTACTGTTATTAAACATGCTTATCGCAATATTTGCGTAAGATACTTTCTAAAAAACTACTACAGTAAACAGAATCAACAGTTTATTAGTTTTTTAAAAATCTTTTACTAGCTAACTTTAAAGGTGAATACATTTTTACAGACAGACTTATGAAGAAATAAGTGGGAAAGGAGAACGGCTTTGGAGCTATCAAATGTATTTTATAGTAGAAGAATATAAAATTGGAACTTTTTCTTGGATTGTAACAAAATTTGTTCGTTTTTTACGCAACGAACCAAAGCATCAAAAGGTTTGCTTTTTGTTACAGTAGATCCTAGTTAAACGTTTTTGCTTTTCAGAAATTTGTTATTTTAATAGTAGTGAAATCAATTAAAAGTTTGCTAAACGTCATTGGTAATTTCAGCCGTCCCCACGAGACTGTGCAAGATCGGAAAGAGCATTTTTTAATGAATATATCGACTCTGAAGAATTAAAGGTTTTAACTTCCTGCTTTATTCATAAAAAAACTTGAATTATTTTTAAGTTTACTTTTTATTGATCACATTCTTTTTAAAATCGTTTAACAAAAAATTTAAAAAAAACAATGTTTCGAGTTTTGTTTAGTATTTATAAATACTGATTGAAACAAAGAAACGTTTTGTGAATTTGTGCAAATGCTAAGTTTCAGTTTTTTCGCTTCTGAGTAATTTTGTAATACAGTATTAGGATAAAGTTTTACAATCAGTGGTTCTTGAAAATGGAATAAGAATTGTGTTACATAAGACTCAAAAATTTTTCTTTATTAGGTCGTCAGTATGCAGTTATACTGGTCAATCAGTGCAAAATAACTTGCCATTTTTTTTTTTAATTTTTACAATTGTTTTGTCAGTTATTCAACTTTATTAAGAGTCAGTCGAAAAAGAATTTTTCTCATAATGGTTAAACATTCAAAGGTATTGCTGATGATATCCATTTTTATAGAACACGCGGGATAAAAGGTGAGTCAAGTGCATAAAAAAAGTAATGCTGAGTAGAATCTTTTAGCACTTTAATATAAAAAAGAATCGTAATTAGAGCATGTATCATAAATTTAAGTTCCACTTGAAGCTTAAATTTTTCTAAGCAATGTCGGTGAAAAACAACAAAAGTTGGCTTTCTGTGAAGAGCAATGTCAGAAAAAAAAATTGGAAAGAAAATAGTCTTTTAAGTTGTTCTTTTCTGAACAGTTTTTCTTTAACAATTAATTTTTTTCAGAATATATTTTAATATAAGATGCCAGCTAACGATGAAAAGATTGAAACAATAAACGTGAACAAGTCAAGCAGTTTTTAATGACCGGAATTGAAATAAATAAGTATATAAAACAGTTGTCAGAAAACTGCAAAGTAAAGATGGTCAATCCGTTGTTACAAAACGTTGAAGTAAAATAGAAGAGTGAAACAGTAACTGTATCTGAATTTTTTTATAAGCAGCAAATAGTAGTACTAATTATGATATACTTTTTTAAAACAGTATTTTACAGCTTATCATCTTTATTACTCTGTAAATTTATCGCTACTGTTTTGCGAGTCGAACATTGTAGTATATAGAGAACAGAAAATGAAAAATAAACGTGAACTGTTTTGAAATAACTTAGGCAGCTCCCTCTGTGCTCATTTATGTGTATCGCTCTAAAATATGCTGAAGATTAAGCCACTTTCTCAGCAGAATAATTTCTTCATTTGTTTTATTTATCTTGTCTTCTCTATGAAATGTTTTCATTGAAAATCTTTATCACTTTTGTACACTGGAAAGCATACAGTAATTAAATGACAGTGGGAATTGTACTTTAGAAATTTGTGACAGAGCAGGGTAAAGTGTTTTTAAAATGATCATAAACTTCACGAACACTGTGTATTTACTAATAAAAACGACGTTTGCAGTTTATGTTAATTCAGTCTGACTACGCCTAACCTAATAAGATTGAATTAGAAAATTAGCTTTAATTCTAATTTTCTAGCACAATGAATATTAATGTATTAAAAGCAAAAAACCTGGTGGTAATCAGTAGAAATTAAAGCAATAATAGAATAAGAGTAAAGTCAAAAACGTGATTCTAAAAGTTTATTACGCTTACTGATTCTTGTATAATCAAGCATAGACATAAAAAACTCTACAAAAAAAGATATATGTTATACAGAACTTTTTTATTTATAACAAATCTTAATGCATCTATTTGTCACACTTTGTTCTCTAAACTAAGTTGCAGAATCTTCATTGAATACCTGATATCTCTGCATGAAAAAAAATTAGTATTTGATTACTCACTTAAAGTTATCCTAGTTCTAATTTAATAAGTCAACTAATCATCTTTGAAGTTCAATTTCTCTCTTTTTAATGTTTTCAAAATGCACTGAGTTGTTCTTGCGAATTTACAAGTCAGTAGGCTAATCAGTGTCATTTGACGTTGTAGTCAGATTTTTTTTGATGTACTTCACCACGTATCATCATCTGTCATCTTTTTTGGCAATTATTTTTTCTGTCATTTAGTCTCTCTTGCAGATTAGCTGTTTGGCAGCTGTAATACTGTTCGTTTCACAGAAATTACTTTAGATAATTGAGTAATTGCATTGTACCGATAAGCTACTGTATTCTTTTAAGCAGATTTCCTGAAAATGTTGCATTGACTGTAAAACAACATACGTTTTGCAAATGTTTTATTCAGAACATAAGCTGTTGTATAGTGATCAATTTTAAAAAGTAAACTATTTCTATTCAAACTCACAAGCAGCATGTCAGAACAGCGAGTAACTGATTAAAAGTTGCAGTGCTCCACAATTTCCTTAAAAACGTTTATTTTTTTAGAGCATGTGTTTCAAAATTTACACTTATATCAAACCACTACACCATTAACGAATTTACTAAAGAAAAAATTGTCACTATACTGAAGCATGAAAATACTGTAGCTTAAAAGAACCAAATAATCTGAAGCAAAATTAGCCGCTGATAAGCGCACTTATCATTGAAATTAAAACAGAAGTTC
>UXUI01007344.1:5829-26014 GCA_900576705.1 Enterobius vermicularis | reverse complement strand
GAGTAAAGATGTAAAAGATGGCGAGCAGAATAAAGATGTAGAAGATGGCAAGCAGAGTGAGGAGGATATCTGTGAAAACTTTATGATTTTTGCAATTTTCCTAAGCAGGTCAGAACTGATCCTAAATTTGTGCAAAGTAATTTTGAAACGTTTTTGAATATTCAGAGCTTTTCAAGAGTTTAAAAAACTAACTATTTATTACCAATGTGTGTTATTTTCTACTTTCAAAAAATTTTATTCAAAGTTTTTAAGAAGTGACATGGCAGAAAACTTTTGGAGAAAGACCAAACGACCACTTCTGAGTGCTTTGGTCGCTGCCTGGGTAGCTGACATTTTGAAGAAACGGTCAGAAGGCAAATTTGATACGGAATTTAGTGAGCATTATGCTGCATTAAAGAAGTAATCAATTTATTTGTATGAGCTTCTTTGGCTACCTTCAAGACATTGTTTTTTATTTATACTTTGTTAAGTCAATCGCACACAGCTGAGATGTTGCAGTATAAGTACTAGAAGATTAAAGTCTAACTACTTTTAGAAGTTTTGAAGAAAAGGCGGAGGGTATTATTGAAAAGGCACAGGAAGAGAACTTTTCTGTAGCTACAAAATTAATAGAGTATAATGCAAGACCTCACTGGCCGCGACATCGACTGATAGATATTGCTGCTCGGGCTAAACTCGAGGTTCTACTTCTTTTTCTTGTAGTCGTTAATTTTGAAATTTTAGGATAATTCGTGGTTTAATATCAAGCTTGAACGTTTTTCAAATGAATAGCGCAACGAAACAGCTTTTGCAGTATAACAAGATAAATAAGACAAGTTAGAGCGTAGAAGAAAAGTTATCTATTACGTTGCTTTCTTTAGATAAGGATAAAAACAATTTGATACATTTTTTCACTTTCCTTTGCATAACTGTGTTTAAAAATTACATAGTGTCAGTTGTATAATTTCAAGACCTAAATAATTGAAGGTCAAAGTTGCAAAAAATTTGATGCAAAACGGTTTTTAAATCTGTAGCATTTTCCAAGAGTGGACTTGTAAAAACAGAAAAATTTTTCTTTTGGCTACCCTAATTGATAAATTTCTTTCGTTACAGAAATTTAATAATAGTTTGTGCTGTAAACGAACAATATTTAATGACTGGACCGGAGGAGTAAAATCTAGTGGACTTGCTTACTTTTTTGCTGTAATTTTCTTTCCTTTAATACTCTTCCATTTCTTTGTTCGGTTTGAAAAAGAAGCAATCAAAACGAGTGAGAACGGGTATTGCTTTGCTTTTATCACTACCTTGCTTTGCTTTACAGAATTTACAAACCAAATTTTGTTGTCCCAGCCCTATAATATTGTTTTCTTTAGTCGAAAAAATATAGGAAACTATTTTACACGCATTTCAGAAGAAGAGTACTCAAAAAGCAAAGAGAGCAGGCTGTATAAGGTTTTATTTCAAAAAATGGCTCAAAATGTAGAGATAAAATTGTAGTACGTTATATGTTTTTCTTTGGTCTTGTTTGATGAGAGTATTTTTTTTTGCTTAAACAAAATGTACTTTTAATTGTTGTTGAAGCTTTATACACACTGAGAGAAAACTATTTGTAGAGCACTTTTAAAAGCAGAATTCATATTTGATATGACGAATCTTTCAGCTGAGTGCTAATGACTTTTTCCTTGTAAAACGTCGTTCTGTGTCATTCTTATAGATCATAAAACAATTTAGCCAAAATTTTTTTCTTAAATTTTTATATATTCGTGCATGTACATATTTTTTTAGTGTATCTTACTTACCCTACTAAACAAATTAACATGATAAATTTTTTCTTGTCGTTCGAACAGAATAATAAAGGAAGTACTTAACTCTCATTTAGGCACATTCTTTGACTTTTCTACAATTTTTCATTTCTTATTTAATATTTTAAAAGTACAACTTTTAAGCTACAATTTTTGGTTTTTATTGGTATGGGGCAAAACAGAATATAATTCCTTTCATATTCCTGAACTTGAAGTTTCTTTTGGTCTTTTTCAATTAAAATTTCCTCAATCTCAGTAAATGTCAGTTATTTCAGCTGAGATTGACTAAGAATTTTGATTATTTTTATTATAACTTTGAATTCTAAATTATAAAACTTTGAGCTTTAGAAGTTGCTTTATACCGATTTGCCTAAAAACAAGCTGGCAGAAAGTACGGAAATTTTACTGCACGCCTCGATCAAGGTTTACAGTTCACTCGGTAGGCTTTCTTTGCTCTTCAAAAGTTGTTTATATAGAAAGCCAATTAGCAGCACTAATTTAACACTTTTCTACTTATTTAGATTTCTTATTTTGTCTATTTGCTGCTACTCTCAGCGGTGCATTATGATTTAACGACAGAAAAGTTACGAATTTTGAAAATACTAATATGGATTTTTCAGCTTTGCTATTTGTGTATTATTATCCTTACGGTATGTCATTATTCCTCAGTTACATTTCTAAAGAGAAAACATTAGTTTGACTTATCCAGATAAAGTTTAAGGTTGTTTCTCGTTAAAAGTATGATACCTTTTGAAGAGTCACAGTTAGCTTCAAAATTTGACAAAAAAACATCGAGAGGTTACTAACTTAGAGAGGAATTAAGTTTCTGGTTGTATAAAACAGAGTCTAGCAGCTGTTTACTGCTTTTCTAAATTGACAAAAAAATACATTCGTAAATCAGAAGTGAAAGAAAATAAGATTAATCTTTTAGTATATTCAAAAAATTGGTTTGCATCAGTTCGTTCTTGAATGGAGCTGGCGTCACTGGACTTTGTTTTCATCTTGGAACTTTATCCACTTCGTCGCTCTTCTGGTTTCGGAAATAACGATTTCTGTAGAACCAATCTTAAAAAATGAAGTAGCTTGAAACTTATTTGCTCTGTAAAATAGTTTTATTAGACTTGCTATTGATCAAATACTACTTTTGAAAAAATAGCGATTTCAAAACTGCTTTACAATTGCGAATAAAACTGTAATCACAGAATAAAATTATGTTTCAGGAGTTTCTACCCGGCCTTCTCTCTTCAGCTATTCTAACACCTGTTTTCTTCTTCAATTTTTTCAAATTTCTTTATGTTTTTCGCTGTTTTGGTCCAAAATTACTTATGCTTTCAAAAGTGGTCTGTTTATCTTTTTATTTAATAAAGATAATAGTTGATAATTAAGCAAATTTTTCTAATAAATAGTTTTTGTAACTTTCAATTCTTTAGAAAGAATATATGTTTTATTTGGTCATCAGTTAACTGAATTCCATACAAAAAAGTTTTTTGAAAATGTTTTCAAATTCTTTAATAACTCTGGCATTTTTTGGTCATTTACTTTATTTTGCAGTGGGATAGTATCGCGACGTATGTTCTCATGACTCTGACAATATCAGTTGCATACAGCGTATCTATCCACATTCTCGGATACAAGAAGTTGCAGCTGAGCCCTTACATATTTCGAGACGTGATGCTTCCAGCGATTTATGTAATTTTTGCTGAACCTAACGAAAATCAAATTGCTGGTACGTAAAAGCTTCTTCTTTTATGAATGCCTCAACTTGCCAAGGTGATTCCAATGCGTTATATCATCTCTGATGAATTATTGTTATCAATAATAGCAGCTAAACCACAATTTGACTTTTAAATTCTGTACTACGATTTTGAAGTTGACAAAACTATAGTTCGAAAACTTTCGTTAAGAATAAAAAGCAGGTAAAATTACTGAACTGAGGTCAAGTTCCAACAAACAACTTTATTTGATTTAAGCTGGCTGTTATTTTAATTTTATTTTTTAATTTTTTTAGAGCTTTTACTGTATTTTGAACGTTATATTGAGTGTCAGAAAATTCAATATTAGAATTTGAATAAGAAAAGAACATTTTTTATTGTGTTTCAATTTTTCAATGGTAGAAAATATAATAGTTATCAGTCATAAAGTACGCAATTATGTCACGAATTGTTTCTCCAAAAGTATTTTGATCAAAATCTTGTTTTAATCGTAAGCACTTCTTAAGTCAACTTTTTTAAAGCACACTGTACAATTCTTAAATAAATGCTCTTCTTTTTTATCTCACAGAATTCCCTAGTTTTTTGATATTCTAGTCTTAGCTTTAAACACTAGAATTTAAAAAATTATACGTCTACTTTATCGTTCTTTGGCAAAACCTGTCTCTTGCAGCTGACCCCCATGACAATGTTTGGAAAAGTCACCTAATTTGCCAGTACAGCTTCAGATTCAGTAGGATTACAGCAATTTTTCACTTTTCAATTTTCCAATCTGAGCACCTGGATTTGCACATGTCTATACTTCCTCAAAATAATCGTAATACACTAGCATTCTGTTCTAAGATTAATCTTTTTATCATAAATTTTACTGCATGGTAGCCCACGAAATAGGAATTATAAAGGGTTGAAAATTATAAAAGAGAGAGAAATGTTGTCGCTCAATGAGAAACTGTTTTTTATGCATTATTCAATTTTACAGCTTTACTGTGGAATCGCAAATCCCAAATGTGTAAGCTACCTTTCATCTTCTTTCACAACACTTGCTATTTAAGAATCTAATGCTTATCACTATGGCAAGCATTTTTGTTCTCTCAGCTTAATGACACTTTACAATGTTTCTTATTAAGGTTGACAGTACATATAAAAGTTGATTTTGTAATTTTATTTCTGTAGCTAGGTAACGTAGCTTTTGAATTATTCAAAAAGTATTCTGGTCATCGTTTGACTTCAGTAAGCGTTTATTGAATTACAAGTGAATAGTTTTCAAAAAAGATTTGAAGAGAAAAGTTGTAAAGTTTATTGCAATCAATCAACAAACGTAAGAAGGAAATTTTGTTAGTTTTCATCTGCTGTAGCAGGGTTGATCAGTAAAATTCTGACTCTGTAACACACTAAGTAAAAATGAATTATTCGCTTATAACCTGTTATAAATATTCATTTCAAAATTTCACCTCTTATCCTTGAAGTCGTTAAAATGTTATTTCTAATTAATCTCTGTTGACGGTTAATCACTGGTTATAGAATTTTACAAAATAAATGTTAAGGTTTTGTCCGTGACTGCAACAACACACACACCTGGTCGCAATTATCGAGTGGAGACGGCATAAGCTGTTCTGTCCGTTCTTTACTAATAAGTCTTTTCTCCATTGTATTTCTGGTCTTTTGTGGCGTTATTTTAATGAACATGCTCATCGCCGCATTTACGTAAGCTCTTTATCTTGAAACCCCTTGAGTGTTGAATCAAGTAGAATTTTTTTTTTTATTTGGGCAGCTAGTTTACTTTCAGGCACAATTATGGTAACGTAGACGACGAAGGAGAACGTCTATGGATTAATCACATGTATTTTTTAGGAGAGGAATATAAGCTGCCGGCGCTACCAATTAGGGTATTTTTTTTCTGCATTAATAAAGTATTCAAATGCTGTATTGCGATGCCATTTTCCTCTTTTTGTGTAGTAAGTGCCTCAGTTTATACAGTGTTTATACAGTGACACAGGTGGTGGTCACTTTCTCCAACACATTTAGTTATAATTCAATTTACTTAAATTTTTTTTATTTTTAGGTCAAATCTAATAAGTCTTCTAAAACAGCCGAAGAAATTTTAAAATTGGAGAGTAAATATCTAGGCAAGTACCTGAGCGGCCAAAAAAAAGTGAGGAACAGAATATCTTCTATTTGTCTAAACAGTGCCAGTACATTCTTGCCTCGAAAACGATCTCTTTTTGAAAAAAATGACTGCTTTAGATACATGGAAACTTTTTTCAGGAAAACTAGGACTTTTTTCCAGAAAATGACGAGAAGAACTAAAAATGAATTTCTCAAGAAGAGGTGCAGATTCTGACTTTAAATTTGGATTGAATACTATAAAAAATGAAAGCTTATTTTTGATAAATTGATAAGTAAACAATGTAAAATCTATTTCAAAACAAAATAAAAGGAACTCAGACGGTATAAACCAAATTATCTAAAGCGCGAAACGATTTTATCGCTCTTGAGAGTTTAAAGATTATAGGTATATCGTCAGCTGGCCGTATAAGAATTTAGCCAGACAAGAGTCCCACAATTTTTGTTGTTATTCACTTTTGAAAGGTGTGCTTATCCAACTAAACAAGGAAGGATTGTTACGACATTACGATAAAATTATCAGAGATCAGGAATCAAACAATATTATTGAAAACATTGATCAAAATTATTCCAGCTATAAAGTTTCTTATTTACCCCGCCATCTGAATCGCTTCTTACTGATAACAAACCTTCAATTCAGTCAGGTGAATTTCGACAGTTTTACATGCACATCGTTTTCAACATATTTTTTAGCCACCATATCATCCGCTGAGTGATGGACTTATCGAACGTTTTGTTGATACCTTCAAAACGGCACTTTCAAAATGCAATGAGGGTTCCAAAGACGAAAATATTTATACATTTCTAATTCACTACCGCAACACTGTCCACTCATCTATTGATAATTTTCCCCGCTATGCCACTGCAGGGTCGCAAACTTCTTTCTTCGCTAGATTTGTCGCTTCCTTCAATGCCATCTTCTGAGACGAAAGCTGACTCCTCTTTTTACTTCAACCGGTCTCATGGAGCCAGATCTCAAAAATTTCAACTGCATGACGCTGTATATGCTTGTCTATATAATACTTCACAGAAATGGATTCCAGCTGTTATTAAGCGCAGGAGAGGAAAAGTTTTGTACAAACTCACCTTCCAGGAAACTTGGACCGCAAACCAGGAGGCAAGTGATTCTAAGAGACAGTCATCAAAACCAAAAAGAAGTAGCAGATCAAGGGCATGAGCCTACTGTTTCAGTCCAGCAGCTTCGGCAAGCTAAACTTGTCATTCAACTAGGCAGAAAAAACCAAGATTACTATTGAGAGTAGATCCACGTTAACGTAATTATTGTTCGTTTGAGTTTACCGAATAACTTCGTCTTATAAATATTCAATTCTACTCATTAGATCTAAAATTATTATAAGTACAGCAAACTTCGCGAAATGGAGGTTCAGTCCAATCCTAACAATGAAAACCCACCCGTACTATTGATTGCACTGGCACCGCAAACTAAAGGAGTTGTTGTTACTTTCACTTCACTAACATATTTCTTCTATTCTCTTCTTTTTTTTCCAGAAGGGAAATGTTACGATGTTGCCTGAAGGCATATGATGTATTTTACAAGTTATTATACTTGCCTCAAGACGGATGTGACTTCTTAGCCTTAGGGAGTACGTTTGGCCTATGTCTACCGGATGCCTATAAAAAATCTCTTTTGTTGCCTTTAACAGTCAGTTATCATTCTACATTCTCATCTTAGTTCTTCTGCCACTACCTCCTTGTTTTGTCAGTGAAATCTCTTCCGGCATACTCGACTTATATACCACACGGATCACAACAGTTATATTATTTTAAAGTGTTCAGACTAGAAATAAGTAAGACTGAGCCTAGAATAAGCAGAGGACCTTTGTATAAAGAGTCTATAAAGAATTCTAAAAAATGGTGGTAATTGTCACAGAAAACCAGGAATAGTTGAAATAATTGTTGAAGACAGTCAACAAAGGATTGTTTGCTTTTTGGCTTTTCAATTGAAAAAGTTTTATTCTAGAAGATCTGGTAACAGTAGCATATTTGAGCTGTAATTCCAACTTTATACGGTAGTAATGCATACAGATGAAAGAATTAAAATTCTTTACAAGAAATAAGCTTGAAACTTTATTTAAGCATAATTTACTGCTATAAAAACTGGTGCAGAGTACATTAAGCTATGACCAAGTGTCAATAACAAAAAAGTGATTTGCCGT
Organism: Enterobius vermicularis; assembly: GCA_900576705.1. Classification (NCBI taxonomy): domain Eukaryota; kingdom Metazoa; phylum Nematoda; class Chromadorea; order Rhabditida; family Oxyuridae; genus Enterobius; species Enterobius vermicularis. Next base: position 18,223 of record UXUI01007344.1, on the reverse strand, counting down.
ATAATTATTGTTGTAAAAAGTAACAACTGTATATCACAAGTAATGAGAGGACGATATTGGAAGCGAATTGAACGAGGAGCGGAAACTAACAGTGAGCGACTCCACTACACAGTGTTTAAGCCTTTTCAGTGTGTTATTTAGTCATAGTTTTCCACCTTTGCATTCATGGTACCTTCTGTATTGTAATCTGATTTGAAAGGAATAGAAAAATTGGCTCTCTTTTAGTCTGATGATCCCGTGGCGGGATTGGCTGCGCTACACATAGCCAATCGGGGGATCTCATATTCGGTACAGTATAAGGATTTATACAATATGTTTGAAGATAAGAGATCCCTCCACGCTTCTCTTATACTGGAACCAACGCAATCCCATCCAAAGTTGTGTGAAAGTATGCTCATAAAAGCAGTTGTGTAGGGACTTCTACGGGTTAGGGAAGATATAAAATTGGTTTAACACTTCGAATTATATAAGGTTAGAAAGATGGTTGTCCTCTCCAAAATGGCTCTTCGGAAAATAGAGTGTTTTGGTTGAAGGAATACAAGAAGCAAGGTTAGAGGGGGTGACAAAGCGTCTCATCCTAAAGTTTTCTAGAACGAATTGGCAGAGCAGTAAAGAGTAAGGGAGAAGACGTGTTCGGCCACTTCATTTGCTCTTTCTCTCATCTTTCCCCATTTGTCTAAAGATCGTTTATATAACACAAACTGTCCTTAATAAAACGTGATGTGTAGAGTAGGCAGGTGTACATTTTGCTGAAGAGCTAATTACTTTGGTTCAACTGGCACTCATTGTACCCCGGGTTTATCAGCCGTTTGGCAATTTTAAGCACTTTATAAAGTTACATCTTGTTATTCAATTTAACACTTCAAGTACTGGCTGAGATATTTGGGCTTGCCCTTTTTTCATTGTATTTAGAACTGCAGTAGCAAAATGACCCTTACTTTTGACGGAATGAAAGATATTAATGTGCGGAAAAAGTATTTTTTGGTGTTGAAAGAAGATTTTGAAAAAAAATGAACATTTTTGTTGAGATACTTTTTGAAAGGAGGTTTTTAAGCAGTATGTAATTCATTTATATTACTGTTGGCCACTCGTTTGTTAACAAACAACCAAATTACGCCTGAAATAAAGTAATTCTGGCAGAAGACCTGGATAATGCTCGAATCTGAAAGGTATTAAGAATTACCTGGCGATTGGACGTTGACAAATGGGAGATTTCCTTCCAGAAAAAAGAAAAGGCAAACGAACCAGTAACAAAACGTAAAACCTCATCCAGATTAATTCAAAACTACGATTCTTTAGATTTATTAGCGCCAGCTAATCTGAAGGCTAAGTTGCTAGTCCAGTCGTTATGAAAGAGATCCTTTACTTGGGACAAAGATTTGCTCAAAGAAGTGCGGCAAGCTTGGGACGAAATACAACAGTCCTGGAATGTCACGAGTAAGACTGAAGTACCTAGGATGACATCGGAAAGAAAACAACAGATAAATGGGAATCACATACCTTTGTGGATGCTTCAGAAAGGGTGTACGCAGCGGTATTATATTTAAAAACGATAACAGAAGGGAACTGTCGCACTGAACTGGTGTTTGATAAAAATCGTTTGTCTCCAATGAAAGGTATTTCAATTCCAAGATTACAGCTTTTGGCCTTATTAATTGGTGTACGCACTACGCAGTATGTTCAAGAGGAATTACAATCGCCAATACAAGGAAAGATAATTTAGACGAATTCAAAGAGCGTACTGTATTGGTTAAAAACATCTAAAATCCTTTTTGTCTTTATTGCAAATAGGTTGACAGAAATTAAACAGGCCAAAGGAATCAAAATTTGATATTTTCTTTCTAAAGAAAATATAGCAGACCTGGCCGCGAGAGGATGTTCACTACAAGAGCTGACTCAAAACAGACGATAGTGGAATGGTCCAGAGTGGTTAAATTTATCAAAAAATCAATGGCCGAATGAGCTTCAATACACGGAATTGGACGAGATGGATCAACCAGAAGAACACCCAAATGGAGCACTAGTAATCACAGAGAAACCTTCTTGGATCAGTATAGAGGATTACTCTAATTGGTTCAAACTTTTAAAAGTCGTAGCATACATATTACGATTTTTGAAACAACGAATTTGGTTATGGTTATCCAATACCTTTAAGAAGAGGTTTCCAGTGACGTCTTTAATTTTTAATAATATAAAAGACAGTAGTTTCATAAGCGCAAAGGAACAACAAAGCGCAGAGATCTTTCTAGTTAGACTAGAACAACAACGTTTATTTGATAAACAGTTTTCGGCAATAGCTCGAAAGACTAAAGAAGGGCTTATGGATCAGCTAGGACTATACAAAAATAACGGAATACTGCGATGCGCTGGACGTTACATTTACCGTTATCAGAAGATACCAAATACTCATTGCTAATAGCTCATCAAGGGCAATTAGCACGTTTAATCATAAATGAAGCACATTTGAAAGTCATGCACGTGGGTCTTTAAGCCACGCTTACGGAATTTCGACAGAGATGATAGGTAACAAAAGGGCCGGCGACGGTAAAAAGACATATAAGACAATGTATGATTTGCAGAAAGCATCAAGGAAAACCCTAAGCCCTTATGAATATGCCACCATTACGTGCATTAAACGGTAAGCCTTGTAGGCCGTTTGAAATAGTTGATTTAGATTATTTTGGCCTAGTATCAGTAAGAATTGAAGAGGATGAGAGAACAACGATCAAACAATGGGTATGTATTTTCACCTGCCTAATGACGCGCAATATCCATTTAGAGGTAGTGCACGATATGACTACAACAAGTTTTTTAAATAGTTTTAGACGATTCATTGTGTTACAGAGTTAGCCAAAAGTAATTTACTCAGACAACGCAACCCAGTTCAGGGCTGCAAATGAGTTTTTAAATCAACTATGGAATAGTTTACTAGTTGATTCCCAAGTATGCGCTTATTACGCTAACCAAGGAGTCAGTTAGAGATTTATCGCCGCATATTCACCCTGACAAGGTGAATATTATGAGAGGTCAATATGGGTCGTCAAATCAGCGTTGTATAAGAAAATAGGCCGTAAAATATTAAAGTCTGAAGAATTTAGATTGCTGATTTATGAAATTTCAGCTATGATTAATTCTAGGCCATTAACTTATGTGTATGATGATGTCATGTCAACAATTATACGACCAATGGATTTTTTACAGTGTGGTGGGCCCATTGGTATAGCACCAGTTGGGGTCTTCGACGATCTAGATTATGTCCCTCCGCAACAGAGAAAGGAATTTTTCAATTTGTATAAGGCCAATTTGTCTCTCATAGAAAGCTTTTGGCATTTGTTTAAGGATGAGTATCCGTCAAGCCTCAGGGAACGCCAGACCATGATACACTCAGGACAAGGACTGCCTGACAAAAGTACACCACAAGTGGGCGACATTGTACTCGTCAAAGAAATTGACTTGAGGCGAGGAGAGTGGAAACTGGGAAGGATACAAAAGATCGACACGCAACACGGCTATATAAAGGCTGTTACAGTCATTTTGTCAAATCGTCAACAAGTTGAGCGGCTGATATCGTGGTTGTATCCTGTTGAGTCTTCAGACGCGTGATCTAATTTTGAAATTGCTATTTGTTCTGTTTAAGGTTTGAAATTTCGTATTCTTTTTTGTTACTTTAAAACTTTATTAGTTACGTTCTCTTTTTTATTGGCGTTTTCCTTTCGTTTCGTTTGATTGAATTTTTACGTTTTTAAATTTTTCGTTAAATTTTAAAGTTTTTCTTTATATTGCTTTTATTTTTTTAAAGTTCCTTTTATTGCATTTTGTTCTTAAGTTTTTCACTTTCGTAAATATTTATATTCTTTTTAAAATTCGAATTCTTTTTCAATTATCATTAAAGTTTTCTCGTTCTCTTATTCGTATTTCTTAAGTATATTTCAATTATTCAAATTTTTATATTCTTCTACAAGTTCTTCGTCTTTATTCCTAATTAATCAATCTTATTATTTATTGCTCTTTGTCTTGGGTAGCTTCTCAATGATGCCTTTCATTTATATAATTATTTTGCCTCTGTCTCTCTTATTCTGTTCATTTAGAAGGTCTCGGATAGCGTTCCGGTGATACTTACACAAAAAAAAAAATTATGTCATTCATTTCGTGGCTAAAGAAAGTCAAGTTATCAAAAAAAGCAATTTACATAGTAAGTGAAACGTCAGTACATCACACTTGTGCTAGACGTCGACGATCTAGTGATTGAGGAGCTATTAAAGGAAGCGCCAAATTACTCAATCCATTTGATGTTGCATTGGTAGATACATATCAATTAGGGGTTTTCTTAGGGAAACAAATAGAATTACCGTTATTTGGTCAAGTTACCAATGAATCTTTCATACACCAAGGTACGTTACGCGCACCGGCACAGTTGGAGGATTACAGAGTTATTTCTAGGGCAGAACTTTTTAGGATACCTGCAATTGTTCAATATATTAAGACCAAACCTAACGTGGTTTTGATATCAGGAAAGGGTATAGTAGGCGAACAGCGGATTTATAAGAGAAGAATCCAGTTAAGAGATCTACCGTATATAGGACAAATTGTCAAAGCGGAAGTTCTTGCGTTACCATCTGAGAGAGCGGAGTTAGAAACAGAATTTCAAAATGTCTCGTATACGTATTATTGACCGACTATGAAACGGAAACTAAGGGACACATCTTAGGCTCACATCAGGGATGGGTGCGTAATATTTACGACGCTCCTCAAGCATATCGGCAAGGCAGTCTTCCAAAAAGGATCAGAGGAACTGGTCTTCCGCATGAAAGTCAGATTTGTGAGTACGAAGAGCTGATTATTGCATCAGCTGTGTATACTAAAGAACGGATAAGGTCCAACTTTTTGATTAGCAGAGCGTATCCAAACAGTGTTCAAGTAAGGATAAATTGAATGGGTAGACTAACGACTGTGGACCTAAGGTTTATCATTTCTTATAATCATCAAGACTCACAGAGCAAACGTTTGCTGGCCGCAAGGTTACATTTTTGGAAAGAAGGCAGTGAGGTGAGGTTTGAAACTCATTCCTACAGCGCCCGGTTTTACAGGAGCGGCATGAACATGCTATTCCAAAGATTAGAAGTGGATGAGTGGAATAATATAATTTTAGAAGCCAGGATGGATAACGACCAGGTGAGGATAGCAAGGGAGCGAGCGTCGAAGTTAATGCAATGCAACGACACAACGGATATAATTATATATCCCGATATGGATAGTACAGGATATAAAACTATATCCCGCCAATTTGCAGCAAAAGGTATCTCAAGATCGCTGGCAGCAGAAAAACAGTCGTATCAAAGAAAGATGTTGGAAATTTCATGAGGTTTAAAGATGTGGAAAAACCAATGGAAGTGGATCGAGCGTACGGCTCAGTGACAGTAAAACATAGTGTTGAAGATACATCCGTTTAAGTTCAAAGACGTAACAGGTCAGTAAGTTTACAGCAAGCTCAAATTTTGAATTTTTTAGAAGAATTGGACATTTGAATGCTGGCAGTACAAGCACCAGTTGGTACTGGTGAGACATCTGTAATTTCTTTATATTTATAAGAATTAATGGAAAATTTAAATGGCACGGTTCTGGTAACCGCTCCGACCAACTTGGCAGTACAGGAAATCATCAAGAAGATTCTCAGTGAATACAAACCCGGAATAGAAGAAATTTTATTTCTTCTATTGGTGACGAATGAGGTCCTTACACAGCAAATAGGCGAGCAGAAATGGAAGAACTGTAGGGTACCAGAAGTGCTGCAAGCGCACGCCGACAGTAAAGTGAAGGAAGCAAAGTCAAAATTTGCTAATCAATTTTTAGCCCGACGCCTTCTTCATGATGGGAATCCCTACCATGAAGGTGAAGCTCTTCACTCAGCGATAGAGATCCGACGACCAAAACTAGTACTTGGGACAGTGCCAATGATTGGTATGCTAATGCAAGTCTGGGAGCAGAGTTTTGAGATGAAACATTTACGACATCTAGTAACAGATGAAGGTAGTTTGTTACCAGAGATGTTTCTACTAGCTAAGATAGCAGCGTTGCCAGATATTGAACGCGTATTGGTTACTGGGGATCAGTACCAGTTACCTCCATATACCGGCACTTCACCAGATAATGTTATATGTTTAGGTCATGAGGCAGTCATCGAGAAGCTGGTCAATAATCCGACAATTAAATATGTATTTTCATCAAAGAATTTTAGAAGCCACCCAGCTCTAGTCGAAGCCCTGTCCAAAGCGTCATATGGTGGACAGTTGGTAGCGGGTAGGACTGCTGAGGAACGAATGTACGGAAGGTGCTCGGATTTCCGACACCCAGTGATAGAATTCCAATTCTTATGTTGCCGACCGCAGGAAGAGAGCAGCTGACGATTGAACGCAGTTGGTTCGGTGACCTGCATGACGAGGTAGCGGTAATCTTACGAAAATTTACTGTAGATAAAATTCCGTCGTCGGAGGTGATTATCCTTTGTTATCATGCGGCCTCAGTCAACAGAATAGCGAGTTTGGATCCCAAAAGCAATGTATTCAGCATAAATCGGTATCAAGGCCGTGAATGCGACTTTGCCATAATCGTGACTACGCGAGTTGCAAGGAAGGACGTTCACCAGAACGCTGACTTCATTTTAGATCCGTGTCGAACGACTGTAGCCTTATCGAGAGCCCGCCAAGGCGTATTCATAATTGGCGATATGGATCTATTAGAACAGTCGGACGTGTGGCGGAGGTATGTACAACAATATCCAAGGGCGTTTAACAAGCTGAACCTGTTTCACAATTGGATGAGAGATTATGATCACAGGAGACATGAAGAAAGATCATGCTTTAGTTAAAGATAAGCTGTTAACTAGCGCTAGGATAAGTTTTCAGTGTTTATTTTAATTTGGTTTTTCTTTCTTCTTATTTCCTTTCTTTACAAATTAATTTTACCTTCTATCTTACTTCAGTTTTTGATTTTATTTCTAATTCTTTTAATTTATCATTTTGTTTTTTTTGTTTTTAATTTTACTTTTCATGTTTTATTTTTCTTATTTTTCTTGTTTTTATTTTTCATTTCTTTTATTCTCTTTATTTCTCAATTTTTAATTTTTTCTTTACATTTTCTTTATTTTCTTTCAATTTTTTCATTTTTGTTTTTTTTTAACCTTTAAAGGGAAGAGGGAATATTTCAAATGCTAAAAGATCCCAAGCGGGTCAAATACAATCGACAAGGAAGAAGAAGAAAATAAATTAGGTGATCTCGTTAGTCAAATCCTTTAATGTTAGTGTATTTTGTTCACTCATCATTGTTTTTAGTTCATTTTTATCTTTCATATTGTTCCTATACTTACACTATCTTAACTTTCGCTTACCTTGCCTTAATATAATTCCATGTTTCTCTTTGCCTAGGCGTTTGTCCGTCCGCCTCTGTTGGAAGTGTCGCGGCGGCACGTGAAGTGGCCTCAAGGCAGCAGACTCTAATGACGCAGACATGGCTCCGAGGGGAAGCTCTTGGAGGCAATGGTGGAAAGGTCAATACGACAATGACGGTATATAACGAGCAAGGTGACAGCGAAAAGTTCAGTTCTTAATAAGTCACCAGTTTTGAATAAGTCATAAGTTCTTATTGGCTCGACGGGTTAAGTCTCATCTGTTTCCTCTTATTGTCTTTTGTGACAATAATTGTCAAAGTTATTTGATCCTCCTCTTGTATTTCCTCTTTCAAAGTTTGTTTATTGATTTCATTTAGTTCATCATTATATAAATTTTCGTCAAGTTAAAGTTTATTTGTTTGTTTGTTGTACGGTAATTCTTTGCAATAGGGTAGCACTAAGGGCCTGTGGTCAGTGTTGCTTTTCTATCAATAATTTCCATCGATAATATATTGTGCACTCTAAGGTGAGATTTGTGGGCTTTTGCTTCGTGGTCTTTCCTTATATTTTACAATTCCATTATACATTGTTAGGGTAGATTGTGGGCTTGTGCTCCGTGATCTTTCCTTGTACTCTGTTTTCCTACAGCTTCGTTACTTATAATTGAAGGTTTCAACGAATAAAGAATTATCGAATTAAATCAAACGGCCAGCACTATTAAACGTTACCACTAAGCAAATACAGTCCTCAAATTATAGTGCTGCAACCATCGGCGACTACGATTGCTTGCGGTTTAAAAACGGTAGAAATTCGGTTTCCTACAGGGACACGGTAGAGGAAGCTGTACTATTCTCTTTCTCAAATTTCTGAAAAGTATTCACCAGCAGCTTCTATTTGGCCACTTCCGGAACTACAGGAATTCGGGGTTGTCACTGCGCTTTCAAATGCGTTTCAACTTTTAGAGGTCCGTCACACAAAAGACATTATAGCTTTCTTCAAGCTGCTTCTCTGCTTTAAATGCGCAACAGCTTTTATCTGGCATGGGTGTTTGACATATGAATCAAATCGGTTTGGTACCAAATGAAGCCTCCTATCTCTTCGAGCCTCCTATCTCACTTTACATTGTCTTTTAATCCATTCTACGAACTTTTCTAAGTGGTTAATAGTACGCAACAGTCGCATTTCTTCATTGATGAGTAATAGCTTGCGATAATTTTGTTTGCTCTCTATTCTTACCTTGTAAACCCGTATGTACTTTATTGGTTATCTGTATAAAACAAGTCATTTGGATCTACGTGCTAGTTTACAGTCTGCTAGTACACTCTCTGCTGCATTAGAAGGCTTCTTAAAGAGTTCGCCCAATGAAGCAGATGATCAAACATGTACACGTGCTGAAAGAAATAGTTGCAGATTATTCTGATCAGTAACAACCATTTCTCTATTTAATCTACATCTTCACTGCAGCTTTTTAGCAGCACAACCAATTCGCTTCACGGAAACTGGAAATTTAGATTTTACGACGTTAATGCCAATTGAATACAAAAGTTGAGCTAAGGCTAAGTTTCAGCACATAATTCCCTTTTAATTCAAGTCAACCGGTTTTATAATTTTCACGTTTTTTTTTCTCTTCTGGGCCTTTTTATCGTCTTTCCATGTATTATTTAGTATCCGCAAACTCACTACGACAACATGGTCAAGAAACAGCATTTCTTTTTATGGTTTATAATTCAGTAGTAGAAAATACAATATTTGTTAGTCATTACAGTAAGTGGCCATTTCAGAAACGATCCTTTCAACCAACTTTTTAAGAGTTTTGTCTCAGCCGGATTCACCCGGTGATTTAGCTTCTTAAAGCGCTGCGTGCCATTTTTAGATGCCTTCTTTATTACACAAAGTTCTCAATTTTTCCAATATTCTAGTGGTGGATTTCAATAACAAATTTTAAAATGCTATACGTATACTCAGAAATCTCGTTTGTGAATCCTATTTTATGCTGCTGGTGTACGTCGTAATCGCTGGAAAACCCAGCTTGGTATGCTTGTACAGCTTTATTGACTCCAATCTTGCTTTAAATCAGAATTGAACTCAAATTTATATGACTCTTTTCTTGAGAATTTCTTTCATTTTTTTACAAACTTATTTATGAATTGGCAGTCACGACAGAACTTTGTTGGCAATGTGTGCTCTTCCACTAGATAAGCTGTCACCAGCACAAGTTGTTTTTGGTTTCCCAAATTTTTTTCAAATCATTAGAGTTTCAGACACCTATACTTTAGCATAATAATTGCTCCACAGCAGTATAGCGTGAAATGTTAAGTTACGTTCAAAATAAGGCATTGGCTTCTAATCAGCGAACCGAGACATATGAAAGTTCACAGTAATAATGAGGGGGAGACTGCTTTTGTACAGTCAGAAATAGCTTCTTGAGCTCTATTTAATTCTTCAGCTTTTATTGCGATATCGCAGCCTGCGGAAGTATACGCTAGTTTTTATACCATGTTTTTCAACATAACCCTTTTATAATCAAACCTCCACTTCGGCGACATACATTTTCGTCCTCTTCACTTTATGGTACTTCCGCTGTTTATCATTATCGTTGACAGCACATTTACAGATTAATTTTGTAATATTGTTGGTAAAGTTCAGTGAAATTTCTAATTGACTGAAAAAGTTTTCCGACTGATGTCTAGTTTTTGTAATTGTCTACTAAATTATAAGTAAATTATTTTGGAGAAAGAGAATAAAAGAAAAAAACCATAAAATTTATTGCGATTAGGCAAAATAAATGTGACCAGTTGCACTAAAAAGCCGCTTTAATTCTACCGCACTACCTTAACGGAACCGTATTGGAAGACTACCTAACAACTTTTTTTTAAGTAAACTGTTTAAACAAACTGGGTAAGAAGAATGTATTCGATCACGTCTTACACACAACTGCAGTAACTGCAGTCAGTTTGTTGATCTAAAAGTTAAAAAAAGGTAGTAACTTTTAGTGCTATAGTGATGTCATTGTTCACTTTGATTTATGAATGCTGTCATTCACAAAAAAGTTGATGATGCACTTATCACAAACTATCTTTTGCAAGTAACTTTTTTGAAAAAAATTTTGGTTTTTTGATTGCCATTTACTGGTTTGATGAAACTATTGTTTTTTAAGACATTTCTCAAAAGTCATTTCACTCAAGAATTTCTGTAATGTGATCTGAACAAAGATTGGCGCAGAAGACGGGCTTTCTTTAGCCCACACTCAGTAAAGCTGTGAGGATTATGAATGAGGTCTTACTGAATCAATTGATCTACATTTTCTATCAAAGATGCAAGAAAGAGTTATTGTTTTGTTTTACCTGCTGTAACATGGTCGACTAGTAAAATTCTGCTTCTGTAACACAATACGTAAAAACGAGTTATTCGCTCATAAGCTGCCATGAACATTCATTCTAAAGTTTCACCGCTCATTTTTGAAGTCGTTAATGTATTATTTCCAACTAATCTCTGCTGACGGTTAATCGCTTGTTACAGCATTCTGTAAAATAAACATTAACGCTTTGTCGATGGGCGCAACAGTACATATACTTGGTTGTAAATATCAAATGATATAGACAGCAGATGCTGTTTTCTCTATCCTTCACTAATAAGTCTTATCACCATCATATTTCTGGTCTTTTCTGGTGTTCTTTTAATGAACACACGTGTCCCCGTATTCTCGCAAGCTCTTTATCTTAAAACCACTTGAATGTTGAATTTTGTAGAATTTTTTTCATTTGGGCAGCTAGTTTACTTTTAGGTACAATTATGGTAACGTAGACAACGAAGGAGAACGTCTATGAATTGATCACATGTAATTTTTGACAGAGGAATAAAAGGGGTCGATGCTGAACAACATCATTTTTAGAATTACGCGGTTGTTCACAGGTAAAGACCACTTCGTGCAAGGCAATTAGTTATAATTCAATTTATGCAGATTCTTTTATTTTTGGGAAAAACCTAATGAATCTCTTGCAAAAGACATCAAAGAAGATTTGAAAAGAACTCAAAAGTGGAACATACTGTGCCGTACAAGTATCTAAGTGATAAAAAGTATGAGGCAAGGAGCTGTCTTCCTTCAGTGAGTGCTTCCATACTGTATCAAAAACGGCAACTTTTTATAAGATAGATGGTGATTATCTCGAGTATACAAATCACTTTTTTCTAAGAGTTTCTAAACAAGCCCTCGATAGAGTAACCAAAGAAAAACCTTTAACCAAAATCTGTTTGTCTACCAAACTGAAAGAGCCTCAAACAAGTAATAATCAAAAGCCTTTTAGTGACAAACACCTGCGCTAATAATTCTGCAATGATACCTCTGCAGCTGAATTTCTAACGTGAAAAACAAGCAGCTGTGATCAACACCGAAATTCTGAAAGTGTGAAAATTCACAAGCCGTACTTAGACTTCGCCCTAATTTCCTTTATAACTCCAAGAGTATAAAACAATGGAAGTTGCCTCTACCGACACTCCCGACCAAACATAACAAATTCCAATACCTTTCCTCAACTTTGCAGTAAAACTCAAGGGATATAAGCCCAAACGTCCAACTCACAGCTTTTTTTCAGCCACTATGCAATTCGTCACTCACAATTATCAAACCCGAGAGCCTGTAGCATGTCAAGGGCCCCGCAAAAGCAGTAATAAAGCAAGAGTAGCTTATTCTTTGCCACTATTTTTAACCTGCGCAAAACATTAAACATCTTCAATTTGAAATCATTTTATACAATTCACTTTCTTCATAGTTTTTAACTGCTACATCTAAATCTACGTATGCATTTGAACTGGAACGTGACACAGTAAATCCTCATTAAACCATCGGATGTGCGAGACTTATCAAAGCATCAATCAATAGCAAGTCTTTCACAAGACACGTCTCCGGTTTTTCATAATCGCCAAAAAAAATCAGAGCACAATATAATATTTTGAAGGCAGTAATAAACAGGCAATCTATTATGTGCAGAAGAAATCCTCGTAACCAAAAAT
>UXUI01007343.1:12831-26105 GCA_900576705.1 Enterobius vermicularis | reverse complement strand
AATAATAATAATAATAATAATAACAGTAATAATAGTAATAATAATAAAAATAAATGTAATAATAATGATACATGTAATAATAATGATAATAGTAATAGTAGTAATAATAATGATAATATAAATAAAAATAAATGTAATAATAAACATAAAACAAATAATCAAATAAACAAACACATAAATAATAATAAGTTAATAATAATAATATACCATAAACAATGACTAAGGTCCAATAAGTTTCTAAAAAAAGTTGCGAGCAGTCGGCTGAATGGAAAGTTCCGCAATTCCAACCAAAAAACGAAATTTCCTGTTGCTGAACAGTGTCTTCTGAATTATTTACACGTATAAATTTAGATAAACAGTGAAACCAAAACTTGTGCAATAATTTTAAAATACCGGAACAATAAACGACAAGCCTTACAAGCGTCTCTGATTACTAAATAATGAAAATAACAATTTTTGCAAATCTCAAAAATTCAAAGCCACAATCGCAGAACTTTTCAAAAAGACTCTTTTAACGATAACAACATAAAAACTGAAAAGATACAAAAAAAAAAAAGTAATCATCATTATAATATCGATAAACCGACATAGAAGCATAATTTGGACAACCTGAAGCAAGCTAATACAGCAACACTTCCTTTTAATAGTCTCAATAAAGTATTTGAAGTACATATAGGAAATTGAGTACTGCTGTACAGACAATACTATCCTGTGGAAGACGAATTTTCACGGTTTCAAAGAAGCAGCCAAATTAGAAGAGATTCTGCTTGGAAGAAGCAGGAAACATGGCAGTATAGTACATGCCTAACTAAGGCACAAACATCTGTTTGAATGGCATACAAATGCCAAGCAGCAGCAGCGTTTACGCATTTGAATCCATTGCGGTTCCCGCGCTTTTCGAAGATGACTGTAAACTGAGACGAGTGTTTCCTGATGAGCTAACGGACTGTGTTTCTGCGCACTGTTTGTTGTTGGGCGGCAATTTTTTGCATGCTCTCTCCGGAAGTTCGTGCTGGCTCTAGAAGTTGTTGTGACTGCAGTCAGCTGGTTGTTGCTACTTAAAATAAGTTCAGAAGTCTGAGGTCTACTAACTGCACGCAGTTATAATTATTCTGTGGATGTTTCTTTTTTTTTTTTTTTTCCCCAGGTTTTAGTGTTTGATTAATGTAGAGATTTTTTGAGTTGTCACGCCCAAGTTTCAGCTGTTTACGTTAAAGAGTGAAAAGGCAGAGGGGACGAGACAGAGTATGAAATAGAATGCTGCAAATCACCATGTCTTTGTAGAGGTTCTTGCAGACTGCAGTTCTGCACCATTCAAACCCTGAAGGAGGCGGTGAACCATTGCAAGGAGATTCTTGAAGCGGAAGGCTACAACCTATCCGCTTGTAGAAATAGAAAAACTTAATTAAAATGTGGAAACAAATAATCCTCGTGTGGCAGCGCTACAACTGGTGCTAATTATTTAGTTTTGGCTTTTATCGGCTTTAATCCTAGGATCTCGTGTGACTACATGTTTTTTTTTTTTTTTTTTCTGAAGCGGAAATTTTCTACTTTTAAGACGAAGGTACGCAGCTTTGCTGGCTTTATTTTTGTACACCATAGCTGGCTAATGTGACTTTTGCGCACTTACAATCGTTAAAAGTATCTGTTCATTGTCAGGCGTATGTGCTCTCCTTCATCCATTTTTCTAGCTATGGAACTTTATTTTCTTGGAGATTAAAGTTTTCATGCTTTATTTTCAGAAGTTATGAGTAGAAGGCTTGTGGCTTATGGAAGTGATGATGAATCCCCAGACAGGAGAAGATCACGCGACGAGTCAAACGTGATTAAAAGAGAGTTAGATGAAACGGAAGGGGACAGTTGGTTTTTGCCCGATTTTATTTGTTTATTTACTTTTTTTGAGATTTGTTGTAGAGATATTTTTTCTTTTTTAAAATAACTCCAGTTTTACATGTTAGCAAGGAGATTTCATCCAGTTTTTGACTTAAAGAAACCGTGGTTTCAGAAGTAGCGTAGTTTGTGTGAATTTACTCAGTATTACTGCTTTTTCTTATGTTTAAAATGTTCTGCCGGAGATATCAAATTGACTCTCCAAATACTATTGAACCTTTCTTCCTGTGCCTTCACTGAGGTTGGCGTTCAAAGGTTTTTTTACTGGGGAAGATTTTTTTTTTTTAATTGCGCCACGGACTTTGAAAACGCATTGAGCCAATGTAATACAAGAAACTCAACGGCATTTTGTAATTTCTGCCGTTATCTGCTCATATGCTCTCCTATGTAATAGGGTTAGAAAAACTAGGTAAGTTAGTTATAACTTGGTATTTCAAGGGTGTTATTTTTTCTAGGCATTGAGATTTGAATTTGTTTTTCTATAGCTAGGGTTATTTGAACTATCATTGTTACAGAATTTTTTTAGAGAATGTCTTGGATTCGAAGTCTGGAGGTCGAAAAATTCGCAAGAATTCAGAACGTTGGACAGGTCAGTTAACGAATATTATTCAATTGGGAAGTTTTTGTGCTTTTCAGTTTTAATTTCCGGAAAATTTCTTTTGTTTGACGACTCAATTCAAATCTGTTTGTTGCCACGTTTTGGTTTTTTGGAGGAGGTGAAGGGGCTTCAAGGTTTTGAAAGGATTTATTCAGCTGCTGTTGGTCATTGTTGCTTGCAGTTTTACCATTTTCTTTTTATTTAATTTATTCTTGTTTTATTTATTTTTTTGTTTTGTATGTTCTACTGCTTCACATTTTTGTGTTTTCGTTCCTTTGGAATCCACTTTTGCCTTGTTATTTTGCTGGGGCTTTTTGCAGAATAAGGAATAGGTTGAAATTGGATTAATTTGGCACTTGTTTTTTTTTTTTTTTGTCGTTATTTTTTCGAGTTTCTCTGGGTAATCAATTTGTACAGAGAGGAACAAAAAAAGACCTTTTACTTTAAGCAGGAATTCTAAGGATAGGCTTAGAGTAACGAGATTTTCAATTCTCAAGTAAGTGGGAGTTGAAAAGTTTTTGGGCTGGACTTCCCTCAAAGTTATTTGATAATTAATGAGTGCTTTGGAAGATTATTTTTGTCAGCTTTATTTATGGCCTAGACTTGGCGGTTTTATTTTTTTGCATTATTATTTGAAGACAGAAGGTCTTATTTTGCTTGGAGGCTCAGATAAATATAAAAAGGTATCATTGACACGTGAAATAACGTTGTTTAACGTATTTTTTAGCTAAGTTACTAAGCTTTGAAAACGGTGTCAAGGCACTAATGAGTGTCATTGGGGCTGGTGAAGCAGTATGTGCTTTTGGGATAGTCTCGCAAAAAATAACTCGTGTCTTTTATAATTTTTTTTTTTTTTTTGAATTCCAAAAGTTGAGACCAAGAACTTGCATTTATTAGGTCAATGAGATTAATTATATTCATTGTAGTCTTGACTGGAATCCTTCAAAGTTTTCCTGGGGTCTTAAATCATAGAGGGTTTTTCATCTGCAATAATTTTAATTTATTCTCAGCATCTCCTCGAACCTGATTATTGTTTTTCAAATGATAAATTGAAAAAATTTTGGCCGAGAGATAATAATTCGATTTTTGACGATTTTCAGCGGTAGATTGGAGGAAGTAAGATATCTGCAGTAATATAGCTCAGTACGGCAAAACTTAATCGGCACAAATCTTCGTATTTCTTAACTTAGTTACCAGTCTTGGTATGTCAGAGTTTAGTGGTGTTTTTTGTATTTTTGTGTATTTTAGCTTCCAGTGGAGAGGAAGGCGAAAATGGAGATGAATCAGAAACGTCCAGTTCAGAAGACGAAAAGTCTGGTGAACGTTCGCCTTCTTCAGTCATGAATACGTTGACAGTATCTGAGGAAAGTCGGAAAGAGCTTGATGGGTCAAAGTCTTCCGGTTTTTTCCCGAAAAATTCGGATGCTCGTCCTGATCTCCATTTGCTCCCAACGCAAAGTCAATCTTCGTTGGTATCATACGGAGGAGGTGATGATGATGATGAGGATGACCAATTTGCAAAAGGTTCAACTTGAATACTGCTTCTAGGCTTTAGAAGGGGAGGTAGATGCTGCTTGAAAAGTTATTTTTGTTAAAAGTAAATACCGCTTCAACTTGTCTGTGATTGGGGAAGAGCCTTTCCCGTTTTGTGACGGTTACAAGAGGAAGATGTTTCACTAGTAAATTCAAGAAGTCCTTTGTGTGGAAGACTTTGTCTTTTTGAAGTTTTCTCGCACTTTGTATCATTTTTTACAAATTTTTTTAAATCAGGAAAGTGTTGTTGGTGTGCACCAATGCAGTTTCTTTTCTTAAATGCCTTGAAAAAGTAATATCTTGTTATAACTGAGATTCTTTGTATTGAATATTTGTTTTGGTACATTGTTTCACTGACTAATTTATTTCAGCGGATAAAAGAGCAATAGAAATGAAAAAAGAGAAACAGGAGATGGACGATAGGAGCAGGTCAAGTACCGTTATTAGGGAGCCAAAACCGCCTAGAGGACATGAGGATAGCAGATCGCCAGATGAGATCGCTGTGGATAATATCCTTGAAGAAGGTGTTCGCGAATTGGCGCAATCGGTATTTCATTTATCAATTTTAAAATGCGTTGTTCTGACAGTAACTGCTCAGTTACTAATATTTGGAGTGGCAAAATTGAGTTGGATTTGAAAGATAAGCTTTTAAGTGGTACGGTCGCCTATATTTTGAAATCTACTTGTTTTTTTGAGTAACTATATGTTACAGTATGCGCATGGTACAGACAACAGTATTGCTGGTAGCACACCCCACTCCTTCGACGGAACGGAAAGTCCAATACCCGCCGAAACTGACGAAGATGTTGCTTTACCGCCAACTCCGACTGGAAGGTGCTCTCCGCGTCTTGAGGTGATTTTTTTTCTGGTTCACTGGTTAAGAGCAGGAAACAAAGGTGTAAAGTTTTTTGGAAGATGATTGAGTACATTACTTTGGAATTATTGTGGAAAGCTGAAGAGAGGTTTTGAAGATTTTTTCAGTAACAAATTTGGTTTTTTCGGAGTTAAATTTGCATTTAACCATCAAATTTTAGGGAGTGATGACATGTATCAAAAATGTGCTAGTGCATGAGGGGTTATTGAATTTCTTATTGTTTATGGAATAAGGAGAGTTATGATATAGAGCTGCATAAAAAGGTCACTTTATGCGCAATTTGTTGAATGAGATTGCGAAAAAATGAGATGAAGAAATAGCTTTCTAAGTTTTTTAGAGGTTTTGTTCCTTAAATACTTGGCTGCGTTACCACAAATGGAGATTTTATACATCAAAAGTCATATTGTCTGGATGGAATGATAAAATTTTCTGAAATGGGTCAGTTGCTGCTAAAGGTGTTCTCATGGAGTAATGTTTCTACCAGTGAAGCAGAACTGAAACTAGAAATTGGATTATTTTGTCAGCCGAAGCTTATTTTAGTTCTGCTTCTATTTTGATACTGATCGTTATATGTGAGGGTCACACTTTTACGCTGAAACGTTTCTACTTGTTTACTTTTTTGAGATAGCTGGAACATCTGCTGTAAGCCTTTTTGTGCAGCGCAGTAAAGAGCTCATTTGTATTTTTTTTTTTAAGCGTTGTGCGTAACAGTTCTGTTTTTCATTGTTGATATTATCCGCTAATCACCAATAACAGATTTTTAGGAACGGTTTGAAGCTTACTTTAAAAGGAAAGCTGCGGGTGTTGATTTAAATTTGATGATAAAGAAGAGGCGAGATTTTGAGAATCCTTCAATGTATGAACAACTAATAGAGAAGTTTCATGTGGATGAACTTGGTTCAAATTTCAACCCCCGTGTTTTTGATCCTCATGGATTTTCTGAGGACTGCTTTTACGATTCGATAGGTGATCTATAATTGGTTTTAAACGAGTAACGTAAAGAATTGAAATTCGCCTACGAGCTCTTCAGAGAACAGTTTTTAATTGATTTTTTTATTTACTTATTTCTATTTAACTTTGTTGCTTGGAGTAGCTAGTTTTAAAGAATACGTTATATATTAGTGTTTGAAGAGCTCTCTTTCTGGATATCTATACTCTTCGTGTTCAAGTAGCACAGTCATTAGAAGATACGCTTTTTTTAATATTTGTTTTCTGTTGAAGAAGTGGTTCTGTCATAATTTCTAGATCGTTATATTAGATGTTGATCTTTAGTTTGGGGTAAGATATAACTCGAAATTAATTTAAGATACTTTAGTCAAAATGTTAATTTTAGGTACGATGCAGAAAGAACTGATGGAAAAGCATAATGCAGCAGTCGAGAAAAGAGCTGCGGCAGCAAAATCAGAATCATCAAAGCTCAGTGAGGCAAAGAGGAAATCTCGGTTTGATGGTGCGAAGAAACATTAGGTGCATCATTTTTTGTACATTTGTTTGATTTCTTGAGTATGTGTGATTCTGATTGGATTTTTTTGTTAGAAATGATCGCGAGCTGTTTATACGGGTATTTAAAGAAGTGTATATTATTTATTTTGGCGCTAATAGCGTTGTGCAACTAGCTCATCAACTCCAAGCCATGTGGGAAAACGGTTAGCGTTAAATTTTTCACTATATCATTATTAGTCTAGTGTAATTCTTGGAGTTCTAATGGTTTGGAGTGCTGTAGTAGTACTGTTCGGGTGATGAATAAATGAATAAATTTCTTGTGGTTGTTTTTTATGGTCACTGCATATTTGTATTTCTTGAAACATTTGTTAATGTAGTATATGTTTGGTATTGTGTTGTTTTTTCCTAGACTTATAAACGAATGCTAGTACTGTTCAGTCTAGCTACAGCATAACAAATTTGGTTTTCTTAAAGGGCCAGTTTTTACTGGGTTTGCTCATTCCAGTAGAGTGTTTTTTTAAAGGCAGTTAAAGGCTGTTGATTTGTTTTCTTTTTATCTGTAGTAAGATGCTGCTCACAGCTTTTTGTTCACTGATTCTGAAAGGCTTGATGGGTATTAACGTTTGATGCGCTTAAATAGATTGGTGTAGTAGAAAGATGAAAGATGTCTTGCTTTATTTTGATGAGGCAGAAATACGTTCCTCAGGGATAAAGTGGAAAGTAATGACGAAACATCATGAGTTGTTTTTTGTTCTGAGTTGGATAACTTCAGGTTTTTTGGGCAGACTGTGATGTCGAAAACTATGTTTCGTCGAGCTACTCATTTTCTTCGGCTTCGAGAACTTGCATATATGTTTGTTTGTAAAAGAGGGGGAACGAACCGAAGGTAAAACAGTGCTTAACTTCGCCTCTGCTCGGATATGTTTATTTGAATTAATCCGTGACTGGAGACAGTTGTAAACTATACGTAGAGTAATGAATAAGCACTCAGTTTATTTGCTGCGTTATTTCCACTAATTTTTTTTTTTTTTTTTTAATGTCAAGAAGAGGGGAATGCTGGAACGCTGTGCTCATCTTTTTAATGCTATTTTTGGTTATTCTTCAGAACCTTTTTTCGCATTAGCTCGGTCTCAATAGTTTTTTGAAAAAAAATGCAGTTATTTTTTTTTAGCTGATAAATTGAATATTTTCTGCATAGAGTTATGAAAATTTAATTGGTAGGATGTGTTCTTTCCGGCACTTTTAGCACTTATACTTCAGCTGTCCACCAGCAAGCAAAGAATTGGTTCAGGCTGCCACTTGCGTAACACTTCCTTTCACTATTGAAGGTTTAGCCAAACTCTTGATCAACCAGATCATCCTTTACAGACCAGGTTTATGTTTTTTGAAAGTTGTTTACTTCGATTCGCCAACGTGGATTGGAGTATTTTGTTTTTAATATATACTAGCATTTGAAAATGCGATACTCTCTGCAAGTTTTTTTTTTAACTTACGTGGATTGTCGGTTTTTTTTTTATTAGCGCTCCGAAAAATGAAACCTTAACACCACAGATGTCGATGTAAAAGTTTCAGCTCAACCATAACTAATTTTGCAGAAATTTAGTTCACAGTATGAGTCTCCCAGCATCAATAAATCGCTGTTCTTATTTTACTGTTCTGTTTTGAATCCAGCCTCAGTTTAGGAGATTTTTTGATCTTGAACAAACCCTATGGATTGTCATGCCTGGGTTATAAGCAAAAAAATGGTGGTATTTACACTGACACGCTTGATTTGGATGAACAAGTGCGAGTCACTAACGAAACCGTATGTTCCATTTACATGTTCAGATACTTATATACATTTCTCACTTCTTAATTGGAATTTCATGAGAATATAAAATTTATTAGGAATTACTGTCATCCTTAAACACAGTTTCATGCATACGTGGAACTATTTGGTATGCATAACATGGTATTTTACAATTTTCTAACTTTCTGATTTGTAAGGAGATTATTTTGAAAAACTTCATTTAGGCTTCAGCTGAGGCCACCGTTACTTTAGAGGAAACATTCCCATTGATCAAGGAATATTTGAAGGAGCGGAAGCTGATGTTTTGTTTTGGTTTGAAAAGGTTTATATTAGCTTCTATTTACTAGCTGTCACATTTCATCAATGTTTAATGATTAAATACAGGGGGCATCAAGTAACGGCATTTCTCGAAGGTTAAAAGGCTATTTCTTTGCTGCGAGAGGCATTCGTTCTTGAAATTCTAAACTCTCTTTCCATCATACTTTTTTGATATAACCTTCCAAGCCTTACTCGTTAACTGTAGGGGGTTGTATACACACTCCAAGATTCGTACTTTGTCCTTTTATAACTCCTGATGTTCTTATACAAACCCGTTTATTTCTTACGCTGTAAAGCCATTTTTGGGAGGTAAGCAAGCGGAATTTTTGTTATTGTAAACTTTGGTCGGCTTTTTTCAAATAGGCATTTTGGTGCTGAGCGAAATTCGAAATGACAAAGAGAGGATCAACTGAAAATTAGTTGTGTTCCTTTAATTTTAAAAATAGTTTGGAATTCTTAAGGGGTTCTAATGAGAGTTTGCATCAGTTTGCGTTTAAAGGTTCAAGCATCATTTTTAGTTTACATTATCTAAAGTTTTACGAAGCTCACGTAGGCAATTTAATACTTCATCTGGTAAGATAATTCACTTTAACTCATGTTCTTTTTATTTGCACTTTTTTAAAATGTGGTTTGAACGAGAAAGCATTTCTGTGAAATTTGATATGTCATTTGTAATTAAGATTTTTTTCGGTGCAAACTTTACACTTCTTGTAAGGTAAATTTCCCAAGAGAAATGCCGTTACTTGATGCCCTTAAATCAAACATGTACTTCTGTAGGTACGTTTCTGGACCTGTTGTAATACCACTGAGAAAAAAATTTCTCAGAAGGATAAGAGGAAGCGTTGATCACTCTGCTGAACAGCCTATCAATAGTGGATTTCGCCACCATGCTCTGTGCGTTGCATCCAGCTCCTTTTCGCGTTTTTTTTTTTCTAGGTTTCCAATGACTTTTAGAACTGAAGAATTTGTAGTAATAAGAGTTTTAATAATTCTTGCTTATTTGAGTTTGCTAGTCATTTATAGAGTAATTTGCATGGGGTCTCCTTCAAAAATGGAAGGCTTTGTAAAAGGTCGCGTGGCATTCCAGAAGGTCCGAGATCATAATGAGGTTCTTCTTTACTTCCTTCCGATTAATTTTCGTAGTTTTGCTGACAGTTGTTTATCTGCTGGAACACTTAGGTTTTTTCAGTATATTTTTGTCCGAGATGGTGAAGTTGGAGGAAAAGCAGTCTTGTGGCGACATCCAATCGAGGGGAAGATGAATTATAAAGTAGTCGCGACCGAGTACGGATGTTCTTTAATCGACATTACATTTACTAAATGTATTCACTTATGTGACTCGTAGTCTACGAAATTTCATTTAAAAAATGCCTACGATTTCTAACAAGTACACTTCGGTGCAAATTATGCTACCGAAGTTCCCTTTACATCATTTAAATACACTTTCAGTTAGCCATCATTTACCAAGACTGATGTTGACAGAAATATACTGTCCGATACTGGGGGATCAGATGTATATGCAGCGTGTGGTTGAGATTGACGGCGTCCTTTCGCTAATTGCTCCAAAAGATGTTTATCGCGTCAAGGGAATCCAGGTTTGCTTCTTTTTTTTTTTAAATTTTACCCCGTCATCCCAACTTTAGTTTTAAATCACGGATGTTACTGGCACCCCTGAGTTTTTTCAGAGCAATATTTCTTCTCTTTCTAATCGGTTATCTCTTTCTACAAAAGATATTTATACCAAACTCCCTATATATATGCATGTTTATCGGACCGTCTTCCCTATACTTGATCCTTACGACCGTTCTGAAGAACGTTTGGATTTGGTAGCTTCGGCACCTTTACCTCGTTAGTTTGGACTGTTTTTACTCTCTGCTGTTAACAATGCCCCCCCCCTCCCTCGATCCCTGGCTTTAGCGCCAGGATGTCTTATCGTCTTGTACAAACCTTCGATTTAGTTCCTCTTTTTTCGCGTAAAAAAGCCTAGTTTTCAAGCTAGTTAAATCCTCTGTCTAAGATCACTTAAGTCCTTAACTGATGTTTACCCTGCACCTCACAACTATATCTTAGAAGGCACTTCAGTTTCTTTTCAGCCCACATGGATGCCATGCTCAAATGCCTCGGTCTTCACGGTGCAGCTATCAAGCACCTGAAAAAAGCTGACATAGAGCTGGCTCAAGGAATTGCTTGGGAAACATAGTTGTATTTGGCCCCCTACAGCGAGTCCCACTGAAGGAGCAGCACAGGAACGGTAGTTGACCAACGTGCAAGGAACATTTAACTTTGAGAAGTATTATACTAATCGCCCACGGTTCTTTACTCGGTCTGCGCAAATGTTCGTGTGTTTAATGCACAGCTGCGTCATATCAAGAGCTCTGCAAAAACTGCTCTTATGCAGAACTCTCGTAAGTAAACTACTTAACTTTGCCTTAGCCAATACTGCACCAGCAAGAATGCAAAAAATGTCATACCACTCCTCCAGCACCTCCCAACTTCCCCAGTCATGAATTCAGCCTTGATGCAAAACCTCAATTAAGAAACGAGAACATGGATCAAACGTGTCGCGTATGAGAGCCCGGAGCCTTTCATACTCGACACCCGAAAATACATTTTCCCAATCAACCACACAAATATTACATTCAAAGAGCAAATACAGTCAAAATAAAATTTAGAGAGGTCATATAACAGGACGGGAACTGTATCACCATATACAAATACAAATATTTTGTTTAAGAGCAAAACAAAAAGAACCCGTATAAAATGGAAGTCATCAGAAGTAAAACAAGCGGGGATTATCAGATCTTCCACTGAAAGATCGCACTGTCTTTGGCTCCAATGCTGATCAGGTGGGTTTGTAAAAATCCAATATTTCCTATGAATGCACTGTGTCCGAATATCTCCCTATACATAGCCTGCAAAAAAATGAACTTCATGCAGTCATGATATTTATCAGAAACTGGAGATGGATGACACATAAGTGTTCCTTCTGACGTTTTAAAGCACTTCCTCACTTTCTCCGGTAGTACCAGCGGCTAATTTCTGCTTCAAAGTTCACGTAAAGAAAGTATTTCTTTTAAAACGTAAGTTTAGTGAAGCTTAAATATGCTTTTTAATTTAAGAAAGCAGCCCAAATTTTCCCTGCCAAAATCTTGGCAGAGCTCGTAATTCTGCTTCAAATGGTTACCTTAAAGACATGTCAGTGTGTTAACACGTCAAACTACGGACGGCATAAAATCCTTTAACAAGATGAAGTTGACACCACCACAAAAGAGAATAAAAGTTTAAACGTTTCCGGACGAACTAACCATAATGCTAGTAGTTGGATACTGATAAAAGCGTATAGCGCCGTTATCAATTGCCACTGCCACAAACTTCGAATCCAGTGAGCGTTCAATGGCCATTATTCCAGGTATACTCTGCGCAATACAACCATTTTCAAAAGAGACGATGCATCTTGAAGAACTCCAAACGGCATTTCTCGCCTTCCCGGTGTCGGACAGCCTTCCAGTTGTTGCATTCCCTAAGAATCCACTAGAAAACGAAACTACTACGAGGAACAGTCATTTCAGCAGTTCTCACATGTTAAAGTGAGCATCTGAGTTCAGTTTAGAAGGTCAAATAAGTTAGGTAACTATATTTTGCTTTCCCCGCTCTCAAGTTTATTCGCATAATAGCTCAAGAAGGCAGTAACTTTCTGTGCCTTTTGGTTGTTCAGAAAACGTCCTATTCCACAAAATACTCTACGATTTCAATACCAAAAAAGCCTCACCATGACGGATTGGAGTAGTTCTAGGAATATATTGAAATTTTCAGCAGTTCTAATTAATTTAAAGCACTAAAACACAGAAAAGCACATCAACGTACAGATCTGTTGCTCAAAGTCGTTATTATTTGATCGTAGCAGACTGTTGTCGGTGGACCAATCCAGTGTTGATATGAAAGAAAGCAAACCCTGTAAAGCGAATCTTCATTACCTGGCTGTAAATGTTATCAATCTATTGGTGTATTTTTGCTAGTCATTGGTAGCTGAAAGTATGAAACTTACAACCAACTGAGCTGCTTTTGAATAACTTTTCAGATTTTCAGAGATATTGTATATGTAGGCCCGGGCGTCCTGAAAACCTTTGTTTCAAATACTGAACGCATCTAATTAGAACAGATGATGCGATTTTTTTCACCGTAATTGTTCTGAATAACCGAAGAAGATGAAAATGCCCACTTTGGAAGCTACAGCAATGAGCTTGCCGTCTGGTGAAAACCGGACACTCGAAACAGGTTCTGAAGCGTCAGTGCACAAGTGAACTTGCTCACGAGTATCCGCATTAAAAACCATCCAGGGTCCAAGCACCGTACCAACTGCAAAAACCTGACCACTACAGTGGAAATCGAGACATGTGATTCCCTCCTAAAACAGAAAATTAAAGTTGAGTGCCCCGTCAAACGTAATGAATTTTCTTCTTAAGTACGAGCAGCATTGCAACGCACATGTTTTTTTTTTGAACTGGGAACGCGATCCCGTGCAATGTGACACCACCAGAGAAGACTGATGGGGTAACATTTGACTGTAGTCTCACCTCTGCCAAAATGTGTTGCAGTGGGGGCATGGATCTATCATTAGACTTAAACTCCGCTGAACTCGTCAGTGCACAAAAGAATAGCGAAATTCAACAAATTTGTTTTAAATTTTTACCCAGTAATCCCACGTATCAGTACAAGTAACCATTACTGAACTTGCGGTAAACGCTGTGGAATGATTAGGAAACGGCTGGCAAAGCACAGCTGTTTTTTTATCTGTGCCTTTATTAATTAACTTGTTTCAACCCTCTCAA
>UXUI01007342.1:39039-55396 GCA_900576705.1 Enterobius vermicularis | reverse complement strand
CAAAAAAGCGAAAACAAGACAATACAAAAATAAAAAAAAAACATCTTGCCAGTTATCGAATCACGAACAAAAATGTATGATTTCATATATATAGACGATCAAACATTAATTCATCAACTAGGCGATACAGTAATACGTTCGCTCTTTTTTTCTACAGTTTTAGCAAACAAAAAAGAGTATCTTTATTAATCCGTTTGATGACATTTCAGAAAAATTTGTATTTCTACACATTTCTCACCTGCATTACACAAAAAAATCCAAACCCCTTATAGTTACCTCTGCCCACTTGCCATACCTTTATTTAGTGGTCAACCAGGAACAATTAACTAGTTACCGCCATTTCAAGACCTTTGACAACCATTTTCTTAAACTTCTTTTCGTACTCAGTATCTTATCCAAATTACCTCAAACAGTTAAAAACAGGAAGCCATACACAGCATCATAGGATCAAAAGTGCATCCTCACAACAAATCAATCCATACGTACTTTTCAATCAGTTATAAACTTAAAAAATTTAAAATTGCTTAGAACTAAAAACAATAACACACTGTTCTTGAAAACATCAAGCAGTAAACAATTGCTTATTTGCTGTTCTTATCGCTCTTCCCCATAATTATCCAAAATTGTTTTGGAGAATAACAAGAAAATTTTTCTTTCAAACCCTTATTGAACGTTTTTTTTAAAGTAAAAAGAAAAAACAAAAATATAATTGTTGAAGCTTATTGACAAGTACGTACTGATGCACCTTACGAGATGTTATGTATGACATTCTACTCGAAAAAACACAACGCCTACTTATAGACAACCACCAGAACAAAGGTCAACATTCTCTGCCAAAATTTTGTAAAAAACCTCCACTACAACTGCTTTTTCTCTTTCAAATTTTGAACTTTCCTCCGATTACTTTCAGACCTGTAACTTCACTTTGTAAGACGTTTACTACAAGTTAGTTTGGCAGCCATTTAAATTGTCAGCCACATTTTCAAACACTGCACCAAATCAAACAATAGGGAAACGAAAAACTTTGAGGCAATAACAATAAACCCACTAATAACGATTTGCAATATGAATTATCTTATTAATTCAACGATTATCCGATTATGACTAGTTTCCAGATCTTCTTCATCAAATCCTTACTTGTTCTTGCTTTGTATGACTAACTGGAAACTTCCAAAATCACTACATCAAAAACAGTCTAAAATTCTTCTCTCCTTGGAATAGTGAACTGATAGCCTAAATTTACCCAAGTCCTTACTCTACTAAACCAGTGTCAAAAAAAAAATGTCAGTATATATCTTAATTGCAGAACAAACCTCTCTCTATGAAGAAATAAAGACTTTATTCAACGTTCAAAACTCATACGACACTACCATTTAAAACACATAGTTGAATAAAACTAGATTTAAAATTTGTTCCTAAAATAAGATTTTTAAAAAACTTTAGCTGCAAAATGAACTGGAGCATCAAATAAACTCCAAACAGCACCAAATTAACACTATTTAAACTTCCGTGATCAAATACGAAAGAGTAAATCTGAAATACAGAAATATACAAAGCGAAAAGAATGCTTCAACAACCATTACGCTTTTGTTTTCTGATCAACGAGGTCATAGATAAAAAGAGCTGAAAAATTTATAAAATATAAGAAGAAGTACAATAGACCATAATCCAAAAATAATGGTTTTTGGTATTTTACTCGAGTTGCAAGGGAATAGGTCATGAGATTTCATTAACAATATTTCCAAACAAAAGAATAAAAAGCTTTTAATTTAGGACTCAATCAGTCTTTTTGCTTGATGATTTAGCTTCACTTTTTGAATTCTTTCTCGATAAACGTCTCCCTTTCTTTGAAAAATCAGATTTGCAATCCTGATAGATATTATTTAGATTATACTCCAGTATTATGTTCTCCTAAAAATAAATAAGAATACAGAGATAAAGCACTGAATTACCACAAAACAAGAAAACTTTTATTCATTACCCATCACAGCCAAACCCTCAAAATTTTTTTGAAAAATAAAGCTTTTAAAAATTCTGTCAATGCTCACCGCAAACTATACTTTCGCAAAATTCTTTTCAAAGCAGTTTAGACTACCTTCAATATTGAAAAAAGCCTTATTAATACGTAGTAGAAGAATGAAACACATTTTTTACAAAATACTACTCATAACTTTGAAAATTGGTAACTGAAAAAGTTAGGTTTTGAAAACAATGATGTTACTGTGACGAGTAGAATCAAGTAAAAAATTCAAAGCAAATATTACTAAACTGAATTTAAGTGCAAAAAATTTGTATATTACTCGAAGTGGAGAAAGCGTTAAAACTAAAAAAATTTACCAGAAAAATTAACTCGCAAAGGCAACAACAGTAACAGAGACAAATAAAACAACTAGTAAAATATTCTTTAAAACAACTGCATATATTTCAAGTTTTTAAATAATGCGTAAAATTTAAAAATCTTTAAACCAAAAAAAATTTTTTTAAGAGTATTAAAATTGAACTAAAAAAGTTACTTCGGTAAAAGTGAAGGGGACTACACGCTTGTTTTGAACAATCGGTCTCCTCATAACTTCTTTACCCTCTTGGAAAAGTGAGATCTGCAAAAAGAAGTAAATGCTGATGACGAGTTTATAAACTCTTAAAATCTAGAGAAAATTTAAAAAAAAAAGTACGACACAAAAACAGGACCAGCTACTCTTCCTCAGCAAAATCAGGTTTTTCCTCTCAAATCGTTTTTCTGCCATAAAACAGCAGATTTAGTGAGCCTCAAAAATGAGCAACTAATGAAGCACTGAAGAAAATTCATAAGCAACAGGTAATATACACATGAAATTTAGCGTGAAACTTTTTTTTTGGTTAAAGCATTAATTTTCAAAACATGTTAAAAAATTCTGAATGCCCTTGCCGTTGGTAGCTGCCTGCTAGCTGGATGAATATTAATACGAAACGTTTCTGCTTCTTTGGGGTATCTACCAATATCCAGTTTTGCAAAGCGTAAGTTAGGTAGATTAAATCTATAATGTAAAGGCATAAAACCGAAAAAAAATCCCTTGTCCTACGGAAAGAAAGCCAATCTAAAAATCTCGGTCGAAGGCTAGAAAAAAAAATCAAACCTTTCGCTTAAATTTGAAAACACAGCGCTCACATGTTTACACTCCGAAGACCACGTCGTATAAAACTGAACTATCCATGTAATTCGTTTATTTCTTTCTATTTCTTCCTATAAAAAAAATTAGTTCTCCAAAAAAGGTTTTCTTAAAACATATGTATTTATTACCTTTCGAATAAATTTTACTAAGAGATAAATCAATGAAATGTATGAATGTGGCTGAACAAATTTTTAAAATGACATACGTGTAGATCCGTCCCTTTAAAATATGTTATGACCTCAGGTCCTTTATACAACGGCTCAGGATAAAGAACTGCATGAACTGCAAAGTTCCATGAAATTAGACATCTTTAGTAAAATTTAAGGGAAAAAGCATGGCCATTTACCACATACAACAAATAATGGCATGAAACTCATGAACTTTGAGACAGCGACAACGAATAGAAGGGAAGCGTAGCAGAAAAAGCACTTATAGGACAGATACAAATGAAAAAAATCATAATGTCCCTATAAACGAACACAACTACAAAAAACTACAAAAACAAAAAAATTTCGCAAAAGAACTTCCTTCATAATAAACTATGGCA
Source organism: Enterobius vermicularis (assembly GCA_900576705.1). Classification (NCBI taxonomy): domain Eukaryota; kingdom Metazoa; phylum Nematoda; class Chromadorea; order Rhabditida; family Oxyuridae; genus Enterobius; species Enterobius vermicularis. The sequence goes on along the minus strand of UXUI01007342.1, from coordinate 51,700 downwards.
TTTAAAGAAATTCCATCAAATTTCAATCACAAAATCACTGTCAAAAGCACCAACAGCAGATTACATCTGATTATTCTTTTTACAAATGAAAATCTAACTTATTTAATACTACATGTTTTCCAAAAATTTCAAAGGGTTACTATCGATTGCTTTGTACCATTTGTACTATTTGAGACTATACACAACTACGCAAGGTGATACGAAATTTCCGGAAAAAATTGCAGGGCGCTATTTGATAAAGCTCAAAGTTGCGGAGATTCTGTTCGATGGAAAAGCAAAGAAGAATCACTGATTAAACCGTCGAAATAAAAGTAAATTGCAGCGATACTTATAAATAGATGCCTCGATTCTAGCAGAGCACGAGGTACAAAAGCATTAACTAGGCCAAAACGAGGATCATATGAGTTACGGAAACTAATGTCATATAGAGAGAAACATTTCCTAACAAGTTATACTTTTAGGAGGAACCTGGAACCCCGCCAACCCAATACCCAAATTTTTTGTCATTTTCTCCTCACTTTTCGGTCCTGTCTAGAATTTCAACAAGAAGTGTTCTTCGATGATCTTTATTAAAATGCTTCCCTTCGCTAAACCGGCATATTTTGGTAGTTTATTCTAATCAAAAAATGTTTTAGAGTAAAAACATTAGATCAGGAACTTTTGCATCAAATTTAGGGTTAAAAACATAACACACTGGGACGAATGTAAAGGAAATCAAAATAACTTACTGAGTAAAATTATACCATAAATCGTACCAACAAGGATATCAGCCCTCAAAAAGAGATAAATATTGGCCAACTTAGAATAAAAAAATACATTAGCAATATAATGCAACCAGTTCACTGCTTTCCTGTTTTTCCAAATGATGACCACACCGAGGAATACCATTATCTCGTGTTCACGCTAAAAATAGCTTAGGTTCAACTAGAGTGACGTTACTATTTTTTTTTTTTTTGAAACTTTTAGACCCTTGAAATTGTTCATTAAATTCATGTAGTAATCATTAAACAAAGCCATATTAATGGGAAAAAAATTGCAATGTAAATTAGATGGAAAAAAAAAGAGACGAAAACTGTAAATTGTGATGCTTAAGTAAAATTTCCCTAATCAGCCAAAAAAGAAATTTTTCGCATAAATTTCAAAAAAACTTCCTTAATCATAACGTAAACTGCATTCTATAAACAGCAAATAAATAAAAATTTTATCATAAAATTATTGTCAAGTTGAGTTGAGAAAAATTCACTTAATAAATTTGAAAGCTATAAAAAACGATTTACGATGACAAGATAATCAGAGAAAAAAAAAAAAAAAAACAGAAAAGGAATTTACCCGATCAAGTGCACATAAGTCCTCTTCAATTCCAAAAAGACGAGTACATATCGGTGGAAAAGTTTTTGCAACAAAGAAAGATAAAGAAAAAATTATATTGCCAATATGGTAGACAGTGCAAATATTTTTTATTTCTGACAGCCGAATGCCAAGGAATGCCATAGTTCGATGAATCCATAAACTGTACTTCCTAAAAACTTCAGTTCTACAATTTGATAGTGTTAAATGCTGTTCACCAGATACATAAATGTACCAGAAAAACAGTGCCATAAAGCAGCGATTAGTCGTAACTGTGAGATATACCTTGCTTTTAAAATTTTTTGTAAATTAAAATACCTGGACAATAAACTGACGTCTTAAATATTCTGTCTAATTTACGCTACACCAGATAACTGATTAAATTATGCCAACATTAACAGTTTTAATAGCAGCAGCATCACTATCTTCCGGTAGACCATTTGAAAACTGTAAACAACTGACTGAAAAATGCCACTCGGTCAGCAGCAGCAGCAGTAGTACCTTAGATACGCGCCTTCAGCTGATATTCGCCACAATTGCTGCTGTTGGCAAAAAACCAATAACTTTGTGGTACTGCTGGACTGGGGTTCGGGTAATCTGCTTAACGTTTAGCAACAATTCAGGTCCAGCAACTGATAGGTAGAAATTGTTGGTCTTTCTCATCATCTGTATGCTTAACAGGTGTTCATCATTTGATTTCTGTATAACAGTAGGTCTCTGACTAAATTGTATCTGCCTGCTGGACTGATGTTTAGTCGATGATTGTTTATAGTTATAGGCAACGAAGAGGCATTATGATTCTCTCAAAACAGTAGCTTTGTTTGGTGGTTTTTCGGTATTTTTTTGTCAACGATGGCTATGGTTTATAAAGTTGAATCTGCACTATTATTAGTATCACTTTTATTTCAATACAGTTGATTAGTTTTACAATTTTTCTGATTCACATTTACTTTTCACGGAATTTGTGACTGACATAACAACTATTTACCTATCAGTATCGCTCAGTCAGTTAGATAAACTTCCCTCTATTGTGACAAATATCTCGTTAACTCAGACCATTAATTGTGTGTAACTGTTTTGTTCTATTAATCTTTCCTTTGTTTTGAAAAATAGGGCTATTGAACAAGATATCAATTTTCAGCTTCTGCCTGTGATATACCAAATAAATCAACGTTAACCGTTTCAGCATTGCAGTTATGGGAGTTATAGTTTTAAAAGATGAGTCATCGCGTTCCCTCTATTAGTCATATCTGATATATGGAGTGTTGAGGGGAAATTATTTGTCACTGAAATACATATACATACTATTATCTTTCGATGATCTGTCGACGCCGTTATTTAATCGTTTGTTGCCGATATTGGTTTCTGAGCCTTTAAGCTGCCTTACTTCATGTATCACTGGAAATGATTGCTGATCACAGATTTGCAGTTACAGTTGATAATACTAATATGAAATTGTTTTTAGAAATAAAGCAACTCTCGTTGGCCTTAGAAATACAGTTTTTCCATTTATAATCCAGTTATCTATAATCGTTTCAAATGTATATATACAACTACAGTTGTTTATTGCGTCTTCAGGTCGTTGCAGTTTAATTTGTAAGTTTTTTTATGACAGTGTTGTTTTTTGTAGTTGCGGTTTTGTTTGTTATATTCTGGAACCTCGGACTAACGACGGATGAACGGATACATAGTGATCGAAGTGTTGATTGCCTTTATTGGAATAATTCTAGTAATAGCGGGACCTATTATCCTAACAGTATTTCCAGTCATAGTCAGAAAACAAGTTGCAGAGGTTACTGCACTTATTTACCATTTATTTAGTTCTTTGATGTTTTACAAACAGTAAAATGATGTTTTTAACACCTTCTTTATTTTTAGCGGCTTCACTTTCATCAGTATTTGTCCCGGAAATTTTTTGAAAGAGTGATTCTAAAAGTTTTTGTAATTGTGAATGATTCTTCCAATATAACTTTCCTTTGACGTATTTTTTAACGGATTAACTCTTTTGTTACTCGTTTACTAGATTTACTCTATTTTATGTTGATCTAATGAAGTATTTTCGTAGAGTCCTATAGCTAATGTAACAGTGCGTTAATTTTTTTTACCATCTATTTTTTGCGAATATACCGGTGTTTATAGGGTTTGAGCATAATATCTAGTTTTGATTGCCCTTATCTCTCCAGTTCATCGTCAAAAGATTCGTTATTAACAAAAAACCGTGTATGCTGAACAACTATACTCTAAGCTTAAGTAAACAGATGGGGAACTGATAAAAAGGTGTTTTACAAACACTTTTTGATTTTAAAAGACCGTACAGTGAAAAAAGCAATAAGTTAAAACAATTTGAACTGTTCTCAAATATATGACTATCTCTAAGAAGTTTTACTGATCTGTAGTTTGCGTTTGTTTTTAGAGGTCATATCTTGGCTATTCTGAAAATGGCTCTTACAATGAAATGACGCTTAAATGGATTGAACCACCTTACTTTATGGCGTTGCAAGTGTGGATTTACTCCGTAGAAAATGTGGAAGATGTTATAAGAAAAGGTTCTTTCCCAAAACTGGTTGAGAAAGGTCCTTACACATTTATGTAGGTTCCTCTGATTTTATTATCTCTCTTACAGTTTCGTGAAAGTTTCTGCACCTGTGCCACTATTAATTCTATCGTTATGCTGGACGTTATTTTTCAAAATTTCTGTCTTTTTTTGAAAGTTGAGGACACAACTCTCTAGATTTGTTTCCTTTACCTCAACATGACTGTCTATTTTAGCCAACATCAGAAGAAGACGAAGGTGGTGTTTATGTACAACGATACTCAAGTTTTGTACCGTAACAATCAGTCTTATCTGTATAACTCCTCGCTTTCTTGTAGCCATTGCAGCCTTGCAGATAAAGTTACTATTCCTAGCCCAGTTTTTCAGGCCAGTTTTCTTTCTTATTTTCTGGACCGTCATAAAGGCTCAATTTTTTTAAGGTCAACTTAATTTTAGAAGTCATTTAATTTTTTGAAGATGTTTAGTATAAATTGGATTGGAAGGTTTTCATGGTTACTTTTTATGGGCCATTTAAAGCAATATGAAGATTTTAAGCAGGAATTGTTCTTACAGTTTGTTGTGGATATTGCGAACAGAGTCAAAGTCGCACTTGCAAGGCAAGCAATCGAACTAATTATTAGTCAATTCAAAGAGACGCCTTTTATCAGCACCACAGTTAGAGAGGTAAATATATTATTGGTAATTCTTTTTGTATGTTGATATCTGAAAAGATTAACTTCTTTTTACAGTTTTATTGTAACGGTGTTGTATCCTAGGCTGCCAGGCTGGATCATTCTTTGTCATCCTTATAGTTACATCGTAACTCTTCATATGAAATACTTTTTTTTAATTGGTAGACTTGGTTGTTTTCCCTTTCTTCTATTTTACAGGTCTTCTTCTCTGCTATCATTTAAGAAGACCTGCTTTCTCTATTTCTGTCATATTTTTGAGTCTTTCAAGTTTTAAGAACCATTTCAGATAATGTTTGATGGGTTTGAAGATCCAATAATAGCTGCTGTGTGCAAGTTACCCTATCTGAAGTCTGTTTGCGAAGCGGGTAACATTCCCAAAAAAATGGGATTTTTTTACGGTGTACGGTTCAGAAATTTCTTGATCATTTTGCAGGCTTTTCTTCAAATTTCACCAGTACTTTTTCCATGAATAACTTTCCACTTTCCAGCAGAACGGAAAGGACTACGGAGAGCTTCTGGTTGATACTGGCCTGGTTAATATAACGAATCTAGGACGAGTGTATCAGTATAATGGTGCTACAAAACTTCCTGACTCTATGTGGCATTCCACTGAAGCTCGAATGATAAATGGCACGGACCAAATTTTCCCTCCCGGCCTATCCGTTTCAGACCGCTTATACATGTTTCTTGGTCAATTGAAAAGGTTGAAGTTTTTTAATTTTTTTTTAATGGTGTTTTTTCCCTTTCTTCATTTTTCAGGTGTTTCACACTTTATCAAAGCGAGACATTTTCTTTCATAAGACTGAATTGGTTTATTGGTTGCTTTTGAAGTTTGGTTATCCTTTTACGGGGTGGCATAATTTCAAGTACCAATTACAGTCAGCCTTAGTAAACTTTTTAATTTAATATCGATTTAAATTTCTTAAATAAAACTGGGGTGTAAATTGATTTTAAAAGGCAGTTAATTATGTTTCTAATGTTATTCAGCAAACATGGAAGTTTTTGAACTGTACATTATAGATCAATTTACTTGCGGTATAAAGAAAAGGTCGAAGTCGAAGGTATTCCAGCATGGCGATACATAATGCCTCCTGAACTCTATGACCCTAAGGAGCCGGAAAACGCTGGGTTTTGCAGTCCTGAAACTCCTACATTCTTCGACAATCTTACACAGCCAGGTTGTTTTTCATTTAGCTGTACTGTATAGCCATTTGCCTCTTTAATGGCTACTTTAGACGGATGTCTTCCAAAAGGTTTCTTGGATATTGGTTCTACATATATTGGAAGTCCGCGTGTTTACTTATCTGGTTCTCATTTTTACTATTCCCCTGAAGAGGTATACAAGTTTTATGATGGGTTTACTCAGCCGTCAGAGGAAGTCGATGAGACACAGTTTGACCTAGAACCAGTAAGCTTATATCTTGTTATAGCCTTCTAGAGGAAGCCTGTGGTCATTTTCTCTCTCATCTTCAGGACCAAAATCAAATAGCTTCATATTTTCATTTTGGTTATTTTATTTTGTTGCACTTTATTTTCATTCAGAATACCGGAGTGGTATTAAGAGTAAATCAGCGTTCCCAAATCAACGTTGGGATGTTACAAGGGAACCTGAAGTAGGATTTTTGACTCATATTGATTCATAAATCAAAAAAGGTTTTCATGGATGTTAATTCGACCTACTACATTTCCTTTATTTCTCAATGTTTCAAGGGTTGTGAATAAAATGCACAACATGATAGTGCCAGTTCTTTGGTTCAATGAAACAGTTCTTTTCGACAGTGGAACTCGCGATAAGCTGAGAGTACTTGCTGTTATACAAAAGACGGTTTGTCTTCAACTATTATTATAATTTCAATTTTAATTTCATTTCTTGATGCTGCGTAAAATTGGAAAATTCAGACATATATTGCGGGAATCGTTCTGACTTCTCTTGGAGCACTGTTACTAGTCTCATTGGGACTGGCTTCAGTATATAGTCGATATTATAAAGTAAGCGCAAGATTTAATCTTAATGTTAAAGCAAAAACATTTCCATATTTTCTTGTTCTTTGAGTTTTTTGAGTTCAACGATCTGAAAAGCGCCAAAGTTTTTCCATTTTAGAAGCGCTCCGAAGAAGAGGAACGTTTAATCGACAACGAAGAGTCAGGCAATGATGACTCTGTGACTAATGCTTCCCCTTCAAATTTCACTGATTCAGTGTCAGACCGCCCTCCAGTTATAATCGAGCCGCAGGCCAACACTTAAGACATTCGTCGCCACTTCCTTGCTATTTTTGAAGATGTTCATAAATTGAGTAGACAAAATCCACATTTTATTCTTGTTTTGCTGATTAATATGGATTTTCTCCGCTTATTCCAAAACGTATGGCAGAAACAATATTACAGGTTATGGAACTGGAAAACCTTCTGTTGTATGAACAAATTGCACATTAAATTTAGCTTTTTCCCCCTTCATTTTCTGTATGTCCAGTTCCAGTTTTAAGAATTTTTTACTTTTAACTGTAACCTTACAGATCCTTCCAACAACACATGTGAAAAAATTCCTCCGTATTTCTACTGGTTGTAATTTCCTAAGTTACTGTGATAGTTCTTGGCCGCCAAATACGATACTTGTCATGTAAAATATGTCTTTATCACATGTCATAAGGTTACAGAAGTACCATTAACTTCTGTGCCGCTCGTTATAGTTTTAATGTCTCCTAGTATGCGTATTCTCGTCCTAGTTCGAACCTACGAAGGACTCGAGCGGTTGGGGCGCATATCCAGTTAAAAAAACTTGTTCGATAAATGTATCTTCATATTTTGTTGTGAACATCTTTTTCAGATATACTTTCTGGTTATATTAGATTTCCTAGCCTTACATAACTGATTGCCAGTCCTGCCGTTTCCAGAAGGAAGGTGAATTAACTATATGCAGCGTTCCATTCAAGAACTATTTTCCAGACCAAAATCTTTGCCCAGCGTTTTTCCCTACATTCATTATTGCTCCAGCACCCGGATTGTAATGCAATAGCATATGATCGTTCCTTCCAATTTGCACTTTTCCTACATCACCGAGCTGTTACTTCATATCTTTTGGAACTTACTTTTTAGTTTCAGGGAGACTCAGTGGGATGAAAGTTTACGTATCTACTGTGCTACACTAGCATCCTGACTACTATTTCCATTATCAAAAAGTACTTTCTTTAGAAATTTATAGTTGGATACAACTGTTTCTATTTATTCTCTTTAACTTCAGTCGACTCAGAAGTCCCATAATTTTGTTGCTTCTTTACTGCTTCCCGCAACTGCTTCCGTAGGTCAACTCCCAGAATAGTGCTCGCTGTGAGAAGACCGTTCATGTAAGCGCTGCTGACTCCACAGAAAAAGACATCCTGTCCTAAATATGTATTCATTGTCAGAAATCACTTTGAAGACGGTGGCAGCAAGAATGTTTGAAATGTTACCTGAAAAATACAGTCCACGAATGTCTGTCTTGCACCTCAGTTCCGACCACACATCAGGTAAAAATCTTTCCACTTGTTGGGTTAGCGAGTATAATTCTCCATGATTGTTTTGCATGTAATACTGTTGAGTTAGCGGAGACGAGTAGTTTATGTATGCAATCTGCAGACGGTTTGTCAATAAGAATTAATCTTGAAGGTTTTGTTTAGACTCCCCAGAAACAACCACCTATTTTTTGACTTATAAATGAAGAGTAAATGCTGAGATAAAAACCTTTTCGGTCAGATAAGTAACTGGCATAATTTAAAAGCATTACTCTGTTTGAAATGTCGGGAAAATTTTTGATTAAGCAGTCTATTAAAGTATTCCCAATCATTTCTTTCAGTCGCGTATAGTCTTCTTTATTCATCCTCTTCTGAGTTCTTTTACCACTCTTATCCATATACTCTTCAAACCACGATGGGTTTACTTGAGTTATTATTTGGCATGTTGAGACTCCTAAAAAAGCTACATAAAGTAACATTTCTAAAAGTATGGAATCTTGTCTTAGACGACTTATGACCTCATTTTCATGGCAGTAAGGTTATTAAAAAAAGCTTTGACAGTAGCGAGTAAATTTTTTGTCATCGAGGAGTCTGGGAAGGTAAATTTTTATAGTACCCACCTAAGCCATTTTAATCAGTTATTTATTAGCTTTTAGTTTTTTAATGTTAACTGATTACCTGGATGTCTCTTATGCCAATCGGGGTCCTTAGCAGACGGAAAACAAATGTAAATAATAGGAGGGCAACCGTAATCAACTGCTTCTTCTGGTGAAAGACTAAAAAATACAGCCTTGAAATGCAAAATGTAGTTTCGCCAACAATGAGAGGCAACAGCTTTCACCTTAAATATTTATCAAACTCATTTACATCAGAAGTTTTGAACCAAAAATAGTTGTTTGATGGCAACTGCAAATCTTCTTGAGACCCATCGAGCCCAATGTATGCTTGGAAAGCCCCGACTTTAATCGTTTCTGATTTGTTCAATTTATCAGCCATTTGATAAATCACTTAAAATTAAAGAATGGTAAAGGAATGTGAAGGAGAAGAATAACGAAGGTTTTCATAGCTAAAAAATTACTTCAATCAATTTCCAAAACTCTGTCTCATGGAACAGGGATGTATTTCAAAATATTCTAACGAAAGGGCTGGCAGATTTAATTAAGTGTGTAAAACTGCCATCACCAGCGAAACCTTTCCTAATAATGAAAAACATAATTTAGATTTTAATTCAACAGTCAGAATCAACAAAAAATCACTATGCTTTTGTGCAACTGTTTTTGGTATAAGATCTTTAAAAACATGAGTTAACGCAGCTGTCGATACGACCATTGGCGCAGGAATGAAACTCTCTTCTCCTCTACGCTCAACGAAAACGCCTAAATACTTTAACCGATAAGAGTTTACTAACTCTTCAATACCGTTTTACTCAGTTAATTCGATAAAAATCTTTCAATTTGGTGAGGAAGCCAATAAAAAACAACCAAATGTAACGAACTTACAAAAGTTAAACTACTGTTTCTGAAGAAAACCACAGCTTACCATCAACCTTATCATTTTTAATAGAAATGCGTTTCACATTAGCCTTAACCAAGACTCTCCCACCTAGTTTCTCTATGGAGCGAATGATATTAGAAGTGAGTGAATTAGAGCCACCAACTGGATAAAATCCGTTTTCGAGGAAGAAAAGGGAATGTTGAAGGAACGAAGCTCTATTCGGTGGTGCAGCTGAAAAGCGAGTGAAATTAATGATTAGAAATTTTCAAAGATTCACATTATGCGGTCAAACACTTATACGACGAGAAAAAACAATCCTTAAGTAAAGTTTATTAACCGTAGTTTACGAAGTAGTAGCTGATTACTGTCTGTAAGTCAGGAGTCAGCTCATACTCTTCCATAACCTCAAGCAGTGTTCGTTTCATATTTTTGAAAATATTAGAAAATACGCTAAAGAGCCCAGTTTTAAGGAGGAATCTCACAATGGGCACAGGTGCGAATTTCGCTCTGAAGATCCATGGGACTTCTTTTAAACATGCCTGGAACAAGAGCTGCTCATGATGTGTCTTTAAAAATCCTGACGTCTTCAATGTAATTCGCAAAAATAAAAAATATCAATTTACTTATATTTAAAAAGAAGTTTCAAGTTAGTTAAAATTTCATATTTAGTTTCAAATCCTTAAGCACACTGCTAGCGATTAACTACCAGTAGAGTTAAGAACAGAAAAAAGATTTAATAAAAAGAATTTAAAATAACGTATGAAAAGTAACGATACAATAACCATTTTCACCAATCATCATATTTTGTGAGAAGCTTTTTTGCAAATTCAAATGCACTTACATACATATATTTAAAATATGCATCAATATTATCACTTTCTGGTGGAAACATTTCACAGAGTTGTTTACGAAAACTCTCAAGACCTCCTTTACTTCGAGGGTATCTCTTTTGGCCAATAATTATCTAAAAATTTCAGAGGTATTCAGAGTAGTAGCCAACCATACCTATAGAAATTACAAAACTCACTGTATCAAGAGGGTCTGGGATTTCTTTCCATTTTACCTGAGAATCACTGACCGCTGCACAAATATGAAAGATATCTGTTCCTGGTTTCATTTGTGAGACATAATGCACTCCTAAATTCAGCAAAAGAAAATATGCAACAAAAAAAAATTCAGTATAGCAACAAGCTTCTCAGTTACTCGTGTAAAGTAATATTGCTGTTTTTTACTTGTCTTGCACAATAATGATAAACCTAACAACAACAATCCTAACCTACGTCAAACTCATACTTCTCCAGTTCAAAATTATGGCATGCTCCACCAGCTCGGTCGTGTTGTTCTAAGACCAGTACTCTCTTGCCGGACGCTGCTAGTAATTCTGCTGTCGTAAGACCAGAAATTCCGCTTCCAATGATAATAACATCCCATTTTTCTGCTGCCAGTGAAGGGTGGAAATCTAAGATATTGTGCCGCTAAAAACTGCTTTGAAACATTGTCTCCCAAAGGGTAATTTGTTAAAACCCTCTCACCAAGCTTTCCAGTGCTGCGTTTTCAAGTTTTTGGTTTTCACATTTTCACAGAGCGTTAGTTTTTAGCAGTTAATGGATCTCGTTATTAGAATTCTAAAATGTACGCTTATCTAAATAAGACTTTCAACGACTATGTCCCCTCTTTAAACTTCCACTTCCCACATCTTTGGCAGAGCATTAAGAAGCATTAAAACTACTTCTGCTACATTTCTTCTGCGTAAGCTAAATGCCATAATTTAGAAATCCAGAAAGAACCTTGGTGTTTTTTTGCCAGAGCAATGGGAAGAAAAAGCAGAGCTGATTAGTGACGCCTATATATAACGGAAAAAACTTCTTTTCAGCTCAAGAGCCCGTAACAAACGTCATCACTTATGAAATTTAATTTTCTGCTTACTGCTCTTTCGCGTAAAAGACTCAAAACTCAATCAGTCAACAGTATTTTTAAGAGAATTAAAAATCTTGACTACTTTTTCCTGAAGTATGAATCATCTGAAAACTTTGCTCGAGTTGTCGCAAACACACTCATAAATTTTTCAATTAGTTTTTCATCCATTGCAACTTGTAAAATTGTTCAGAATATTCTAACCTAACTTTTACAATAAAACCGACTTTGTTTCGTCTTGCCATTCTCAGACAACACAGAAAAAAGCGCACACATGCAGTATGACCGCTTGAAAGATTCCTTTTGTTGTATATTCTGCTAAGTGTATGTATATAAATATATATCACTTTTTGGTTTGATCCGTTCAAAATATGTAGGATAAAGAAATATAAAAATCATTTTTAGAACATTCGGCAGAAAAGAAAATTGCAGTTTTAAGCAATGCAATAAAATGATAAAAAATAAACTAATTTTAAGACACCTTGTCGTAAAATATTATGTTTTTCTATCTCAGTCAAAGGTGTTGCGTTGGTTTGGCCAGTACAATTAAGTTTTTCAAAAATATTATTTCTTGTTGCAGCATAATGCTGAATAATGAGGTAAAATATAAAAGCAAAGACTGTGCACAAACAGACAAGAACGATAATCATCTCTGGGTACCTGTAATTGAAAATCCATCATAGCTGTTGGTAAATATGATTATATTAAAAACCGATACAAGAAGAATAACGCATTCAATCCTCGAATTAATTAATAATAGTCTGTTACAATTATCGTAGAGCAACATCAATCTACCCAAAAAGTTGCTGCTGTTAATTAAAAAAAAATCTTAGACCAATACGTAATATGTATTGTAGTAGCTTTCTTCACGGTAATTACATTAAGCCTAGCGCAATGTTCAATCATTTTAGTGGATAGACAGCAGTATGGACTGCACTACAGTTTAAATAAGACCAAAAAACCAAGCACATGATCTTTGCTAAACCAAGCCAGGCACAGTAAACTCATTGAAAGTGAAATATTTTGGTAATTCAAAAAAAAAAAAGTCTATTTAAAAAGTTTTTCAACTTGTCATAATCATAGAAAAAATGTCTTACCTCAGAGCATAACATCAAACACGGATTTCTATTTCCGTTTAAACTATTTGCCTTACGAACGAGCATCTTTTAAGCTTTTTCTGTACGACTATTTTC
>UXUI01007342.1:27058-38972 GCA_900576705.1 Enterobius vermicularis | reverse complement strand
AAAAAAAAAAAAAAAAATAAGGTTAACATTAATTTTTATTATTATTAACAACCAGAAAAAAAAAAGATATTCAGTATTCTTAACTTGCCTTTTCATCATTTATGTTGTTTTAACCACCTTTCAAAAATCAAAACCAACTCATATGAAAAAGCGAACAGAGATGAACGACTGCTGCCCAAACTTTGAACAAATCCCGTTTAAATAAACACCATATACATACTGAAGATATTTTTAAAACAGGAAGTCAACAAAATCTGTTTAGTGATAGAATTTGCTACCGTTTCAGAATTTCATCTTCGAATAGAAATGCAGTCAGAATAATTTATTTATAATAAGTTATTGACCGCCGAAAAACTACAAATTTCTGCCGAAATGTACATTTTGAAGTTAAAGAGATTTTATAGTTGGTCTGTCTGCGTCCAATACGTCTCTGATAAGAACGTTAAAAGAAAAGGTCATCTTTCAAGAAACGATCATTTTGTCGAAAAATATCTGGTAAAAAAAATTCCAAAGTATCCAAAAAATAAAAAAAAAGAACTTTGAAAAAAAGCAATTATCAAAATATGTGCTATTTGGACGATTTGTCTAACAAAGTACTTCTGCCATAAAAAAGTCGGGTTCAGTAACATCACAGTTTCAGGTATATAAGTGACAGTATGAAAGCATCTATTAAATGCCAACTGCAAATGCTTCCATCAGTTTAGAGTGATAGCAGTAGCAAACTTTAGCTATAATTGGTATTTCAGATGTGCAATCGGCGAGTCTTAAACTATGTACACAAAACCGCAATCTATTCTATGAGTGCGTAAACGAAACTGTAAACATTGTATCGGTGGTAATTATTCAATGAACTGCAGGCAGAGAAAAGGTAAATCTGGCAAACAGCCGAATTTGCATCGTTTGCAGCCGAATTTCTTGCTGCAGTATGCGTCGGCCATCTTCGGGCAGAAGTTGCTGATCCGCCACAGTGATAAAACTGCACTTTTTAGAGTAACTGCTGCTGTATACTGGACGCGCAAGTTCATCTCTCTGGTATCTGTGTATATGTATGCATAATGTAGCAATTTTCGGTGCTCATAGTTTACTTTTCTTCAACTCCTTTTATAGCTTGCAGTCTTGCCCATGTTATGCTGAAATTTCTATTTCTCATGCCCATTTATAGTCTATTGTATATACTTTGTCTAAGTTCTTGTGCTCTTGAGCTTCTCGGATCTTTTCAGTGTGTTTCTGACATCCGTTTGAATCACTTGATGGTAGAGAAGTTGCAAAAAGTTGATGTCAGGCAAGTCTAAGTAGCACCTAATGACAGTCGATAAACATTTTTTATAGTTGAAATTGTACTTTCAAACCTCTTTTACCATATCTTGTTGGTTAGCTATACAATTAATTCTTTAGTCTGGTAAATATGGCTATAATTTTAGGTGATTTTAACTTGACTGTTTTGCTGTTAAATTATAACTACGAGAAAACGAATGGTCGATGGGTTCGTCGGAAGAGGATTTCAAAGACGATCTGTTAACTGTAAGTTAAGCTTTTCCTGAAGCATTATTAATCTTAAAATTGAAATCTCGTTTAACCTTACGAAGCAGGAAGTTTGTAGAATCGCAACCAAGTTTTTATAGTAAGAAACTTGTCTATGCAAAGATTATGTGAAACGAATCTTCTTTTACTAAATCTTTAGTCTCTTATGATCATTTTTCGGTTGGAAAATCGTTGTTTGCTAATGCATAACAGGTGTACACCTCTTTGGATTGGCTGGATTTTCAGACTGCGGATTTAGGAGTTGTTTGTATCATTATTTTGGTTATCAATATGGACGAAGTTTAAATTTAAAAGCAAATGTTTCAGTTTTGCTTTCTCTAAGGAGTAATTTTTTATGAAAGAAAAGTTTGTGCCTCTTAGAGAGTAAAACAGAGTCAACGACATTTAGGATTTTACTGAGTGGAAGCATACTTGAATTTAACCTGCAGTTAATTTTAACTCTTAGGTGTTCGTAGAATTGCAAATGGTTTTTTTACAGGCAATTGGTTTGTCTCCTCGTAACAATAATTTAAACACGACTCAGCTATCACAAAGGTCGACTAATGAGCGTAGCTGGTTACTTCCTGGGGAAGATGTTCAAATTCAAGGTATTTTTGTTATTTTTCTTTTTTAACTTTCCCTCCTATGTGAAGAACATATTTAGAAGCGAACATTGGATATATGTCTCCTATTGGTAAAATAAATGGTCGCGTTTTGGTAACAAACTTCAGGTTGCGTTTTGAAGCCAGGGATGCGTCTGCTAAACGTAACAAGGTAAATTAAATTCAGAGTTATTGGTTAGAGAAGCATTCACTGTTATTTTTTCTGTGCTCATCTTAATATGCGGATCAACTCATTTTACAGTTGAATTAGTTTGTAAATGGATAGCACTACCAGGTTCAACTTTTTAGGTGGTACCAAAAGACTTATCAGTTACATTCTTTAAGATTTGACAAGAACTGCAGAGCAATGTTTATGGTACTGCTAACAGTCACTAAATCGCTATAAATCAGCGCTTTTGTATTTGTAGCAGGATGGTAGTCTAAGTGGATTTTTCATTTGTGGGAAAAAATTTACGCATTGCAATTTTTTGGAACGTTAGGAAATGACGCTAAAATCAAATTTTCTGACAGGTTTAACTTTAAAAAAGTGCTCTGCACAAGTAAAATTGATTTCAGTGTTGTCAGTTCGATGTCCCTCTTGGGTGTATTTCTCGAGTTGAAAAAGTTGGCTACTCAACTGTTAGTTTGGGTGAAGATTCCTATGGCTTAGAAATAACTTGTAAAGTCAGTTTTACTTTCCTTTTTGTCTCAATTAATTCTCTTTACAAATTTTCCCTTTTTTGGTTAGGATCTGCGTAATATCCGTTTTGTACACCAACCAACGAATCACAGTCGACGTCCACTTTACGAAAATCTTCAGAAATTTGCTTTTCCAGTCACGAATAAGCTGGTATGGCAACGATTACTTCTTTTGAAGCAAAAACGCCATTTAGCGCTTGGGGGATTTTGTTAATTTGGTACTTTTTATAGCCTTTCTTCGCTACTGTTTACAAGCCTGAGTTTACCTTTGATGGTTGGACGCTGTTCGACACAGTTAAGGAATTCGAAAGAATGGTTTGTTGCTTTCTTTTAAAATTTTTTATTGCGGTTGTTTGCAAGGGTTCTCTACTTCTGAAATTCTTTAATTTTGTTTGAGAGGTTATTGGGTTTCTAAACTTTGGGGCTTCACTTTTATGCCGTAGAAGGATTGTTTTTTTACTTTTCTGAAACTTCTTAATTTCTGCTAAGACAGTAATTTTGGAGATACCTGATCAAAAAAATCTTTCTTTTACTAGTTAATCTGTTACAGAATGTTCCTAACGAAACTTGGAAGATTACCAAAGTCAATGACTGTTACGAGCTGGCCGATACTTATCCTGCATTTGTTAGTGTTTGCATTTTAATGTTATTTTTTTCTGTCTACATATATTTCATGGAATGTTTGATTTTTAGTTGGCAGTCCCAGCTGCCGCCTTGAACGAAGAACCAGATTTTTTGGCAAAGGTTGGCAGCTTCCGAAGCAAGCAGCGAATACCTGTACGCTTTTTCTCCTTTGCCAAACAAAAGTTTCAGATAAAAATTCCTGAAAAGCGTAGGAGTCTTTTTTGCGTGATTAGGAAATCGGTTGTTACATTTTGCGCATTTTGGGGAAAATAAAAGTGTTATTTAGGTTCTTTCCTGGATAAACCCTACTACACAAGCCGCTATAACTCGTTCTTCGCAGCCAATGGTTGGAGTTACATCTAAAAAATCTCCAGATGATGAGAAGTTAATCTAGTTCCAGTTAATACTGTTCTTTACATTAACGATGTTATGGCATATTGGATCTCATTGGTTTTATAGATACTTACGGATGATAGTGGACGCAAACGCTCACGCACATCAACTCCTTATTTTTGATGCCCGGCCTCTGGTAAACGCAAAAGTGAACAAGGTAAACAAATCTTTTGTTTTTTTATAGAGTCAATTCAAGTTTTCTAGTTACATTGGCTTAATTTATTAAATTGTTTAGTTTGAAGGCAAGTCTGTTGTCTGTCATTTTCATTTGTTTATTTAAGGCAAAAGGAGGTGGGTTTGAGGACTCGTATGATAATTGTCGTTTGTTTTTTCTGGATATCCAAAATATCCACGTTGTTCGCGAATCGTGAGTTAAACTTTGGGACTCTTTGTCTTTTCTTCTTTTCTAGAAATCACCAGTTTGAAACTAGTGGTATTCAGATTAAGGAAACTTAAAGATGCCTCTTTTCCCCGAGTCGATGAAAAGAATTGGCTTAGGGCTTTGGAAGAGTCGAAATGGCTGAGCCACATACAGGTGCGGTTAGTAAAAAGTGGATTCATATTTTTAAAATTTGTATTGGCTTTCAGCTGTTTTTTGCTAAAAATACTTTTTGGAATTTTTGTTGTAGTTTTTCTTTCTTTTTAATTCAGACAATTCTGGATGGGTCGAAACAGATCGCTCGCGAGGTTGAGGATAATCACGCCTCAGTTTTGGTTCATTGTAGTGACGGATGGGATCGCACAGCGCAAGTAATTAAGACGAAGTGTACAGCTGAAGTTAACGTTCAGTTGATTTCACCATGTAACTTTTTTTAATTTTAGTTGACTGCGTTAGCGATGCTACAGTTAGATCCATTCTACAGAACAATTAATGGGTTTGCTGTTTTAACTGAAAAAGAATGGTGCAGTTTTGGACACAAGTTTGCTCAAGTATCGTTTTGTTACTTGAATATTTCGAACTCTTGGTTAGCGCTTTTGTATAGCTTTTTTCACAACAGTAAAATTTTCTTTATTTTAGAGAGTGGGACACGGCGAAGACAAGCATAGCGATGCGGAACGTTCCCCAGTCTTTGTTCAATTTATTGACTGCGTATGGCAGTTGCTTCGCCAGGTTGGTGTGGAGGATTTTATGGACTTAATTTTGATTAACTTATATTATTTCTTAATTAAGGAAGGCATGTGTGGAACGAACAACTTGTACGTGTAGCGAAACAGTAACTTAAATATTATCTCATGTTTATGAGAAAAAAAAATTAAACATATCTAAACGAGTTTTTTAGTTCGCTTACTTTTTCAGTTTCCTTACGCTTTCGAATTTAATGCATCGTTTTTGATTACTATTCTTGATGAACTTTACTCTTGCCGCTTTGGGACTTTCTTGTACAATACCGAAAAGCAGCGACATCGTGAACAAGCAGGTTTTTTTGATCTTGGAATAGAAACATTTTTCTCTTCTATAATGATGACGGAGTAATCAGGATAGAAAAAAAAACTGTTTTAGCATTGCAAATAAAACTTTAATTTTTATTTCGTTAGCCTGCAAATTATGGTCTTCTGTGAAATTGTCTTGCAGACTTCTAATAGTAAAAACCATTTTAGAAAGTTAAGAAAAATACTGTTTCTTTATGGTCGTACATAAATGATAACAAGGTAGCGTTTTTGAACCCTTTGTATAACCGTTACCCGCGCTATATTGACATTCTCCGTCCTAATACAAAGATGGCACAAATTCAGACTTGGAAGGAGTATTATTTCAGACATAATCCTCGAGTTGTTGCGCAGGACCGCGTGGTAACCGTTTTTTGTACTTCTGTTTGTTTGTTACTGCTGGTATTTTTAATTCATTAACATCGTGTTCTCGATATTTCATTCTGAGACCCACAGCTCAGAAATTTCTTAGTAAGACTCTTGTTTCAGGACATAGAAATGCTTTTGAATGAAAAGCTTTTACTTCGTTTGGAAGCGCTCACTGCGAAGATCGAGGAGCGTGGACAAGCCGTTAATAAGGATACCTCTTTGGCAGCCAGTCGAAGTAGCCCTTCAGCCCCACTAAGGCAGTAAAATGCTTCTTTCTGAGTGTTCCTCTCACTCTTTCCTTTTAAGCCGTACACTGAACTACATTGCTTTAAGTGAGTTTGGAGTTTCCTGAAACCCAGCAGTTCCTGACATGAAATTCCTTTGTGTTGCTCTGCATAATACTTTCAAAATGTGGGCTATCATTTATTTTAAATTCCGCTGTTTACCGAAATTCAAAAGAATTCTATTAAAATTTTAATTTTTACAGTTATTAACAGTATGAGGTACTTGTTTTTTAGCCACTTTAATTATTTAATTTGACTCGTTGTTTTACTAAAAAGTATCGTGAAGAGATCTCATGTAATTTTTATACAGAAAGCTTTCCTCATGCACGTGTTTGAGTTGTCATTATTTCCTTGTGTTGTATTTCTTACGGCTATATATATTGTACTTGCCAAAAATACAGTAGTTCTACTTTATCTGTTGCTCGCTGATGTTAGAAATTTGTATACAGAGTGATACGAATTTGTATTTCGAGTTATTTTGGAGGAGTAGAAATGGGCTGTTCAAACACTGTCTTATTTTCACTCTTTTCCAAATTCATGTTGGTCGTCCTTGGGACGTAGCTAGGGGATAATGAAACAGTTTAGTCAAAAAACCTTGAACAAGATTGGTTGTTTAGCAGCTCCAATTTTACGTCTTCACTGTTACGGCCCTTGAAGGACGTCGTGTTTGAAGAAATAATTCGTTATTGCGTTCTTTACATAGGGATTCTTGATTGTGAACAATTTCACAGACAGAGGTGCAACTGTTGTGAATTATAGAAGGAACGCAATACTGCTTCGCAGGTAAAGTATTCCAGTAAGTAATTTCTGTTTCAGCTATTGGCCAGGAGGTGTGCAAAGTGGTGTGGCACTTTGGTGGCACAAGAAGGCCAAAGTTTATTAAGTGCGTTAGTGCAGTGGCTTGTTTGATTTAGCAGCTCGTTTGTTAACTGAATGTTGTGTCTGCTTTTTCGGAATATTAGTGAAATAAAGTGATGGTTGGTAATAGTACGTCTGTTAACGTTTCTCGTGCATAAGGACGTTAAGGTCGAAGTGGTTACGGGAAGATGGGAAGTGACATGAGGAATAGTTGTTTGATCAACCGTTCATAGTTGTTTGATCAACCGTTCTTTTTTCTTTTTTTCCGTGTCAATGGCAGATGGATTGATGTTTGGATAACAGCTGAAGGTGTTAGGCTGTTAAAGGAAAGCTACCGAGGAAAACTAGTTGTGTTATAATTCCAACTAACGGAAGGTATAAAGTGACGGTTATTCGAAAATGCAAGGACTGTAAAGTGAAGTTTCACCGACTAGTTACTTTCCATTGTCGGTTGCAATTTGGTTTCAATATCAAGAGGCCAGGACGAATGGCTGGCAGTTAGTTTGACCGGGGTAGAAGAAATCACATGTAGTTTATGACAAATTTTACAATGTACATTATGGCACAATTTTCTGCTGAGATCACTCGAAGAAATGACATCTAATAGGCATTCGTTCCTACAAATTACTGCATCACCTATTGTTATTTGTTGAGCACCAAAATGACCTAATTTGTTTGATGATATTCTTTGGCACAGATGACATTGTTATCAATGGGCAGTAGTAAGGTTGTCAAAAAAGAAAAAGGTTATTTTTGCCTACAACGCCACTTCTTCAAAACTTTTTTGTTTTAAAGGTAAAGGAGAATTTGATTCAGATTTCTTGGTTAGATCTCCTTTATTTTGTTTACAATGAGTGGTCGACGGTGCATCGTTTTCAATACTTGAAGGTGATGCTTTGGATGTTGTACTACATGTTTCATCTGCAGCTGCTGAGCGGGTCGACGGCAGATGCGAAGAACTGTAATAAAACTAAGTAATTTAACGGTGAAAAGAAAAAATATTTATATAAAAAGCATTAAAGCTCGGTAATTGACTGATAAGGAAGAAAGATCGGTAAAAAAGTTACAAAATGTCAAATAACTTTTGGAAAAAATTATATTGATTATAAAAAATTTCTGAAGAAATTTTGCAAATCACCTGCTGCTTTCTGGATTATCTGCCGATGGGATGCTTTTTGACCCTGTAACTGCACCGACCTCTCGGCCATCAGCTGGGACAGCATCTGCAGCGGACGACGATGAATTGGAAGTATCCTAAACAGTTAAATGCTGGGTGTTTGACTTGTCACTCTTGCAAAGTTTTTATGTTTTTTGTTGAATGCATCCTCGAAGAATGTTCTTCAAAAAATCTATTAAACCGCTAAATTTGCAAATAAAAAGCATAGATGTTCTCATCTTACATCGTTTCGAATTGTCGCAGCAATACTAGTGCTCTGGCTAGGGCTGGCTTGGTTACTTTCTAGCGCCATTTGCATAGCTTCCTCATAAGTCGGTGGTGGATCTGCTGCAATATAAAACATTTTCGGCGATTGAGGTTTTGGGCTACCAGCTTCACAAGGAGTACTTGGACCGGATGGTATGAATCGTAACATCGATGCGGTTCCAGCATTTGTCACCAAGGGTGGTAAGGCGCGGTTTTGCGCAATACATTCTGCTGGAGTAATGATACGTACTGGTGACATAGACTGTAACGTAGATGACGAATTTAATATGCTAAGTGGTGGTCTGAGGGCACTTTGATTGTAAAATAACATGGTTACTTTAATTGACCAGGTATACGTAAGTCTTACTTTAAAAAAATTGAAAAATTTTGCTATCAGGTTTTTATTATGAGTTTCATTAGGAGAATTTAAAAAAATTTGTAAGCATACAAAGATGTTCGTGATCAGCAGTGTATTTAAATACTGTAGAGAATTGGTGGAGAGAAGAATTTACCTGCAGACGCCTGGTTCTCCTTCTGCTCTTAGCGAAATTGATTCCGGTACATAGCAGAGTCGTTAATCCGACAAGTACGGCAATAGCAGCAATGATAATTACTGCCATTACACCTGCGGATATACCGGTGTCCGAGAGGGAATTCATTCCTTGATATCTTCAAAAAAGACGGGTATTTTTTTGCAACTACTTTTTTAGTTAATGTGCACAAAATAACAGGGAAGGAGAGCAACAAAAAGCGATCTTTGGCATTGCTAAAAGAAGTAAAAAAAGGAAAATCGAAAGATAGCTCCACATTATTGAATGTTAAAAACGTTTTTGTAAAATGTTTCACTTCTTACACTTTTCATTCATTTATTAAGTTAGTTACGCTCTTGTTTTTTTTTTTGTCTTTCCAGCATTCATTTATTTGCTGTTGTTTGAAATTTATAGGTGTAATGCTGTAAGTTTTCAAACAAATCTAAACCCAGACGACTAATCTAGGTTGGAACAAGAAACTGAATAATTTTTTGATGCATATTTCTTTACGTACAGCGCCATAAAATTATGAGAGGACGACAATTTTTTCCAATTTTTTCTCAATTCTGTAAAAAGTGTTTTGAGGAAAAAAAGTGACATAGATTTGCTAAAAGAATCGTGTATTCCAAATGCTTCTAATCAGAAACAAAAGCACTGTATGCTCGGAGGAAAGCAGCTACAGACTGTAAATTTTTTTTGACCAGAACTGTTTGTAGAGGCAATCAGTCTTATTTGCGGGTAATTTCAGGAAAAAAAAGAGAAGAGAGAGCGAAAGGTGTAATTTTTGATGGTAAAGAAGAAAAAAATTATTTTGCTGAAAAAGTTAATGTATCAACTCTCAAGCATAAAAATTTGAATTTAATTTTCATATTTTCATTAAAGTATTCTGAATTAGCAGCAAGCTCTATTTCCTACTGTAAACAAACTTAGAAAGTTCAAACTTATAGTAATCGTATGTTTTTTAACAAATATTAATGAGACTAAAGTGATAAATGAAGAGAAAAAAAAAGCGAAAAATAGTTTACTATTAAAGGTAAAAGTAAGTAACAAAAAAGTAACGTCAGTCAGTTGTAATTCAAATAAATTATAGCGTTTTTTTTTGTTTCTTTTAGATAAGTATAACTGTTCAAAGAAAACCTCTTTTTAAAGTACCGTTACTGAGGGACTTTGTTGGTAACCAAACGCGAAGCAAAAGCGCATAAATAAATACAGTTTTTTTGTTCATCCATTTTTTGCTATTGTTGTTAACAACTAAAAAAATATTTTCAGCATATTATTTTATCATCAGAAAAGTATAAAATAAGAGAAATAAAAAACAGAAAGAAATAGAAAAGATGAGAAGAAAATTGTGCCGAGTAGCTGTCCTTATGCTAATTATTCAGCAATTAAAAAGCAAAATTTTTTGTTTCATTTTAATTTACAGGTTTTTTAGCATAAAATTTTTTTAACTTTTCAAAAATTTGAATATTTTTTTTTTTTTTTGCACTTTAATTCTGGTAAAACGGAAAGAAAAAATAACTTTTTTTTTTTGCTGCGACGAGAGAGATTGGAGGGTGAGAGATTAGGAAATAATGTGGGGGCGACATTTAAGCTGTGACGGTGAACGATTGAAGCATTTAGTAAATTGAGAATTTGGATGTCATTATCGCAATGCTACCACATCGTCTGTTAATGTGTTCTCAACTAAAAACTAAATTTTTTTTCCTGTTGCTGTCTTTTCAAATTGCTAAAAGTTCAAAAAGATAAATGCTGAAAAAAATACTACTGCTTCGACGTCAGTTTGAATTCCAATACCCAAACAAACAGCAAATTAATACAGAAGAAGAAGAAGAAGAAGAAGAAAAAAAAAGGAACTGTTCTCCTCTGACAAAACTTTTGCTAACCTGTTATTGAAATATGTAGTTTAGCATTTCTTTGAACTATACAAAAAAAAAAAAACCCTGAAAAATAAAGTACAAATTTAGCCTTCTAAAACTGTTAATTTTTTCCTTTGTACACAAAACTGCAGAATTTTTTTGATTTATTTGGATCTTACAGCTGAAAGCTTTTATGTTTCTATTATATTGAGCTTTTTTTTTTGAAAAAAATTCATCAAAGGTTTTTTTCTTTCATCTTTTGTCAATATTTCCTCTAAAATTGTCCTAAAATGACAACATACAGTCTATATGAATGTCAAAGAGAAAAAAAAAGACGAGCGAAAAACGAAAAGATAGGATTATTTTGTCAGTGTTACCATTCTATTTTGGATGAAAAAATGTTGCTAAACAACGGGTTAAGCAAAAACTATATTTTTATTGAATTCCTTTTTTTCTTCCATTTTTATGAATAAACTACAACATATAATTTAAAAAGCTTTTTTTTTCCGCTTAGAAGCAGATATTGAACCCGAGACAGTGATTGCAGTTGCTTAATTTTTAAGGCATTGGTCGTTGATTATCGTTGATTACCACCCTCCTCTCCCCCCATAAAAATACAATTGTATTCATAGACGTTTATTTGCGAGCATCAAAGAGATGAAGTCAAAAAAAAAAGAAAAAAAAAAAAAAGAACAGAACAAATTTGCGGCTAAAAATTTGATTTATTTTTGCATAAATCAACAGAAACAATACTATCCATAAATTTGTCAAACAAAAAAAAGTAAAGCTACAATTATGAATGAAAAATTTGTCAGAAAAAAAAAAAAAACGACTTTTAAGTCTCTGTTAATTGAAAATTTAACAGTAGTATAGCATTCAAAGAATTCCATAGAAAAATAATTAGAACATCTGTTACAAGGAATATTGTTGCATTTACCAGCAGCGCAGTTACCGAAGACGTTCCACTGACTATGGTCCCGGTATTTGGGATTTTAGAGCAGTGAAGGCGAGCTTAAAAGCTAACAGACTACTGACAAGGTAGAGGGGGACAAGTAGCAGCTGGGTTGTTTGCCGGTTTCCTAGCAAGTAAGCTGGTTGACGACAACGACAACGACAGCGAACAACAACAACAACAACAACAACAACAACAACAACAACGATGGCATAAGGACGAGCTGAGCACGGATAGCATCCACACCAAGTGACAGGGTTGCCTACTGTCGGTATGGGTTGACTGCTGAAGTTGAAGGGTTGTGTAAACACAGTTTGGCATTGTTTGCCCGAACTAACAATGCTAAATGTTTTTGATTTGTTAACCAAACTTCTC
>UXUI01007341.1:14331-43266 GCA_900576705.1 Enterobius vermicularis | reverse complement strand
TCAACAATCCATTTTCTTCCTGATTTGAATCAAATAAATTTTCCTGTTAAAAATTCTATCTCGACATAAAGATTTCGTATTATCTCAAGATCATATCAAAAATTCACTAAAGAAAAGAAAAATTTTAAATGCTACAAAGCACCAGAAATGCTGAATTCTCCGGAGAAAGAGAAAAAAATTGTAAGTTGTTATAGTTTACGATCATAGTTGGCTAAAGTCCGTAATTGAGGTGAACCGATAAGGTAATCTTCTAATTTTCCGTTGATGTGATGTTGAATTGACCATTCAACAAGAATTGCAAAAAGGACTCCAAAATGTCAACCCTGAAAAGTGTGAGGTTTTGTGTGTCTCAGCGTAATCTTAGCGCCTTTACTTTAACCTTCTCTTATCTGATTTCGCCGTTTATTATCACTTCTAGGACACCGTTATACAGCAGGCAATTGACAGTTAAGTTCTATGCCACATTTGCTGTCTAAAAAAGTTTGAAAAAATCATTATTTATAAAAAGCTTATTTTAAAATAAATATTTTGTTTTTATTCAACATGTTTTTTTAGAAATAAAACAAGGCAAAAATAGTAAATTCGATTTCTCAAGCAACACTTAGAACACATGGTTTCATGAAGAACTTTTCAGCTGAAGACCTACCAACCAAATTTCATTTGACTAAAGAATTAAGGGAAAAAGTCAGCCCTCGTCATTTCGGCAGAATGCCAATTTTGCTGCGAAAGATACGAATAACCCACCGAAATGAAGAATCCAATTTTAAGCAAATGATCCGCAAAAGTTTCATGGAAATTTGAAAGAATGACTAAAAAAGTGCGCGATCTGATATGGAACAGCAGATATGTACACACCACTTAATACACTTTGACAAGCTGGAACTTTTAGAGAATTTCGATGACTACCCAGTACTACTCTAAAAGTGTGCCGGATGCAAATTGATTGCTTTTGGCTTATAAACAAAATCTTTACAGTAGCGACCGGACGTCTTTTACCGGAAACTTTAAGGACAATGTTGTATCGCCGTTTGTTCAGCTGTTGCTATAAATTCTGACAAGAATAGCACACGTTTCTTGTTGATCAACTACCAAATCTAATACTGCATCTGAAAAGAAGTAATTCATCTTTTCCGACTACAATATAAGACATAAACCAAGCTGCTCGCTCGTAATGAAATCTGAATTTTTTATGGCCGTAAAGATCCCGAAGACTTGAAGGCAGGCCGACAAAGCTGGATATGATCTTATAAGCTAAAATCAGTCAGGCCTTATTCAGTATCACTCCCACGGGTGGTGTCAACTGAACTCCAAAGAGGTACTCTGAACTTTTGAGAACGGTGGGATCTGGCCACATTGAAAGAGTTCTTTTCGCTGTAAGATTCATAAATTTGTTTTGGCATTATTATGCTGTAATATTTGGCACAGTTCTTGATGCGGTATTTTCTACTTTTTTTTTTTTTTTGTAATGGTGCTTTTTGCAACAATTCGAAAGTGATGTTCCATCTGAGATTCTTTCTCGGCGGGATGCTTAAGTCTGCTGATTTTTTAAATAACCGTTGCTTTAATGTTAGAAATGTGGATTTCATTTCTGTTTTTTTTTCGTATTAAATTATGTTAGCACAAATATCTTACCGGAATTTTCAAGCCCACCATTTTCTTGGTTACCGTTTGTTCTATATTTGCTGTGACAGCCTATCGTTCAGTAATTCCTCTTCTTTTTGTTTGACGATTGACACCATTTCTGGCGTACTAGTTTGTCTCCGCAGAAGGGTTGCGCAGTTTATATTCCTCGCAGGTCTTATGAATGCTTGCTTCAGGCTTTTTTCATCTCGACTGGGTTGCCTGGGATGTCTTCTAGGCATAGAATAAATTTGGAAGATGGTGACAGGAAGCGTGATCGAAGAAAAAGGTATGCTGTGTAATAAAATTGCAGTTCCGCTGCAAAAGCATTATTCATTTTTCAAGTATAAATGTTTTATTGATCAGTGTGTGATTTTGTACAATATTTTTCAAGTCTTACTTTTATGTTGCAGTTGAGCATTAGTGTTTGACGGAGGGAAAAAGAATTTGGTAGAGGTTGTACCGGTAGAGCTCCTGGTCCTTAAATTTACTCTGATAGTATTGGTAAATCTCTTACGATTACAAGGATAGGTGGTAGATTCTAGTGCTTCAATTTATAGGTCTCGATCACGTTCGAAATCTAGATCACGTTCACGCTCGCCTTATTCACCGAAACATTCGAAGCATCACAGCGGAAGTCGTACACCGCCTAAAAAAACGCGTGTTGTGGAAGCAGCTCCTGTATTGGCATCGAAGCCTACTGTCAGTCTCTCAAGCGATATTGCTGCCTTAACGCCTTTCCAATTCATGATTTTTCAAAAATGAAATTCATCTTAGAGATATCACTCCGTATTAAACTATGAATGCCTTTATGAGGTGATTGGATGTTTAGCGCTTAATCAGTTCCATTTTTTAAGGTAAATCCTTACAATGGTCATCCTTACTCAGCCCGTTACTTTGATTTATACCAGAAACGAAGTAAGCTCCCTGTTTGGGAGTACAAGGAAAAGTTTATGGAAGTTCTGCATAATAATCAGGCAATGATTTTTTTTTTAATTTATTTTCTAGAAAATTGTTAGATCGTCGTTAAAGGTGTACCCTTTGTGAGTAATAGTGACGCCCTCATCTTTGCCAAATAATGTGTTTAATTTTATTTACCTTCTTTTTCGTTAAAGTAGTTTTTCATAACTTTTGTATTTTTAGTGTCTTACCTTGGTTGGTGAGACGGGGTCAGGGAAAACAACCCAGATTCCACAGTGGTGCTTAGAATATGTAAAATCAAGAACGGTGGCCGGTCAGAGGCGTTTAGTAGCTTGTACTCAGCCCCGACGGGTAGCCGCAATGAGCGTTGCGACACGCGTTAGTGAAGAAATGGATGTTCAAGTAACTGCCATGTCGTTTTTAAATCTTATTGTTCTGATGTAGTATTAATTTTGCTTTAGAAGAATAAAAATTTTTTTCACAGAGAATAAATTCTTTTACAGTTAGGAATGGAAGTTGGATATTCTATCCGATTTGAAGATTGCGTTAGTGAACGTACGGTGCTGAAGTATTGTACAGATGGTATGTTATTAAGGGAAGCGATGAACTGCCCATTGTTAGATAATTATGGTGTTATTGTGCTCGATGAAGCCCACGAACGCACTTTGGCGACTGATATACTTATGGGTTTAATAAAGGTATTATTTTTATTTAAATTTGGTGTTATCTTAAATACTTAATGGGACATATTTTTTTTAGGAAATAGTTCGTCAAAGGAAAGACTTAAAAATTGTTGTCATGAGTGCAACTCTCGATTCGGGGAAGTTTCAGCAGTATTTTGAGAACTGCCCGCTTATGTCAGTTCCCGGACGGACCTTCCCTGTTGAAATCTTTGTATGTTTATTTCTAAAATTATACTCATCTTTGCCTCCATTTAATTGACATTATTTATGAGGTCGAAACGGCCTTCACTGCTAGTTAGTTGCTTTTAGTATACTCCGGAGCCCGAAAAGGATTATCTTGAAGCAGCCATCCGAACTGTTGTGCAAATACATATATGCGAAGAGGTCGAAGGTGACATATTGCTGTTCCTGACTGGACAAGAGGTACAAATCTTTTTGCCAAATGAGATGTCGTTTTTTCCCGTTACAATTTTTATTAGCCCGGTTCTGACGGAAGAGTGTTTTTTGAAGGTCGTACCCTACAAATAGATTTTTATTACTCCTTTTTTCTTTTACATCGTCTTCAAAGTAGCTTTTTTTAGGAAATTGAAGAAGCCTGCAAACGCATCAAACGTGAAATCGATAATTTGGGTTCTGAAGTCGGTGAATTAAAATGTATACCCCTTTACTCAAGTCTGCCTCCAAACCTGCAACAGAGGATATTTGAGCCAGCGCCGCCTAAGAAGCCTAATGGTGCTATTGGTAGGCTTTGTTTTTGAAGGAAAACAATTTAGTATCATTTGGTAGGCTACTCTTACTCGCGGTCACCTATGCTTTGGGGTTCATAGGTTCAAGATGGATTAGTAAGGTCGGGACTTGATAATTGGGATTAGTTGCTTATGAGTCTTGGAACAGCATTGTTTTCTAGTTGCGATGTGAAGCGAGGTGTGGTTAATGTAACATTTACCCTCGTCTTAAAGGCCCCTCTCTGGCGCTCCTATATGCTGACAGCGCTTACCTTTTGCATTGACTTTGAACCCATGTTGACAGCGCCTGGCAAAAATTGCAGGTCGAAAATGTGTGGTATCAACGAACATTGCCGAGACGTCCCTTACTATTGATGGTGTTGTTTTCGTTATTGACCCAGGCTTTTCGAAACAGAAGGTTTGTCACGAGATGGGCCTCGGAATGAATACCGACATTGTTTCATAGAAAAAATGACATGGAAAAGAACGATTTTTCTAAAATTTGGTGATTTATTTGCCGAAGGGTATTTTAGGTGTATAATCCGAGAATACGTGTTGAGTCGTTACTGGTTTGTCCGATCTCAAAAGCTTCTGCTATGCAGCGCGCAGGTCGTGCTGGGAGAACGAAACCCGGAAAATGTTTTAGGTTATATACAGAGAAAGCCTACAAGAATGAAATGAATGAACAAACTTACCCAGAGATATTAAGGTAAGTGAATTTTTTAGTCAACAGGCTATGATGATTCTGCCCTTTTATGTTACTGGAGACCGGTAATGTAAAGAATATTTTTTTATTTGCAGGTCGAACCTTGGTAGCGTTGTACTGCAGCTCAAAAAATTGGGAGTAGATGACTTGGTGCATTTTGATTTTATGGACCCTCCAGCTCCAGAGACGCTTATGAGGGCTTTGGAGCTTTTGAATTACTTAGCTGCAATCGATGATAATGGAGATTTAACGCAGCTTGGTTCTCTGATGGCCGAGTTCCCGTTGGATCCTCAGCTTGCTAAGATGGTTATTGCTTCTACGGAGCTAAACTGTTCTAACGAGATTTTAAGTGTTACTTCAATGTTGTCTGGTAATTGTCTCGTTAATTTATTTGCTATTTTTAAAGTTTCTTCAAAATCGCTTCAGCTTCAATTTTGACTTTTATCTGCTTATTGCAACCCATATTCTAACTGTGTTAGGCCTTCGGTCGCTTTTTAGTAACAGTATAAAAGTAAAAATTGCAGTTCCTCAATGCTTCGTGAGGCCTACTGAAGCTAAGAAGGCTGCAGATGAGGCAAAGGCGCGCTTTGCGCATATTGACGGCGACCATTTGACATTATTGAATGTCTACCATGCTTTTAAACAGAGTCAGTTCATTTCGTTAAATTTTTCTTTTAAAGGAGGTGCGCTCAATGAAATTCATAATTTCAGACCATGAAGATGTGCAGTGGTGCTATGACAACTTTGTAAGCTATCGTGCCCTGAAAAATGCTGATAACGTGCGTATACAACTAGCCAGGATAATGGATAAATACAATTTAAAGCGGGTGTCGACCGACTTCAAGAGCAAAGATTATTACATAAATATTAGGAAGGCCCTAGTAGCAGGTTTTTTTATGCAGGTGATTTTTAAGGACCAGATTTGACAGCTTTTTAGTTTACTTGTTAGCGGTTTCAATATTTTATATCTCCGACCTTTTCCCCCTTAGGTTGCCCATCTGGAGCGCAGTGGCCACTACATCACGGTTAAAGACAACCAGTTGGTGCAGTTACATCCATCAACAGTTCTGGATCACAAACCGGAATGGGCCCTTTATAATGAGTTTGTTCTCACAACAAAGAATTTTATAAGGACTGTAACTGATGTTAAGCCAGAGTGGTAAGTCATCTCATTCCCCGACCCTGAATTTTGTTTGTTACTTTTGTTCACATTTTCTAACATTTCAGGCTAGTGCAGATGGCTCCCCAATATTATGATATGTCAAGTTTCCCAGAGTGTGACGCTAAACGAAAACTGATACATGTTATAAGCACATTAGACGCACTGCGGAACTCCCGGAACATTTGAAACCTTACTTTACCTTCAGTCACTTGTCTGATATATTCAGGTTTACGTTGTATTAAATGATTTGTACATTTGAAGTTCACCTGAAGGTATGACAGTGGTGTTTAAGAAGTTCATCAGAGTTGTTTTTCAGCAGATTTGTATCGGAAAGGGTTACCTCCTTTTCTTCTCTCCCTTCTCCATTGTTTGCCTTCAGGAGACAGCATATGAGTTGTTTCTTGTTTGATTGTTTGCGAACTGTTGTTTGCTATAAGAGTGAGAAAATAAATGGAGTATCGTAGATCTGGTAGGTTTGGTGCACTTTGTAATCTGTTCTAGTCGGGAGATGTGAAGTTTAAATTCATTAGTTTTTATCAACTTCTCTACTTCCTGGAAAAAATTGCTTCTAAATTTTACTGTAACAAGATATCACATATAAGTGGCAGGTGGTCACTGGGAGAGATTACTGAGGGCAATGCTGTGTGTTTTTTAACCAGTTCATCTGAAGGCATCGGGATCGTTTGGACCACCTGAAAATGACATTTTCTACAGTGAACTTGTGAACTTGTTGAGAAATTCGCCTACTAGCCTTGTTAAAAGAGTAGTAAATTTGACAGTTCTTGAGAATTTAAAGACCCATTCTTCCCAAAAAATATCCTGTTACAGATCACTGGATGAATATGATTTTTTCAAAGGCTTAGGTTTCATCTTACGGTGGAGAAGAAAGTGAAACTAATGGACCTTGATTCCTGGGTCTCCCCAAATATAGTCTAAACAACCAGAAAATCCTAAGATATCCCCATTTCTCGTGAAACGCGTGTAGTTTGTGTACGGCGGGTCACCTACAAGGCTCAGCATTGGATTTAAAAATGTCGATACACTCGTCCCCAAAACTTCCTCCGAACCAATTTTCTTGTTGAATCCAATACTCCAGATTTCATGGCTTCCAGAAAGTGTGCCTAAATGGATCAATCGCGAACTAAAATATGAAATTTTTTAAACTGGAACTACCTTTGCTTATTAAGTCGTAAACAGGTCCATCAGGTGTACTATTAAAGTCCCCAGCAAGCAACTTATAGATTTTCCCGTTAGGATGCTTCAGCTGCAACTCCTGTGCTTTATGAGCAATATGACGTGCGCAAAGCAAAGCTTGCATCACTTTAATATTTTCTTCTTGAGGATCATAATGTAAGTGGGTGTTTCCAGCCATTAAAAGGACATCTTCATCAGTCGTAGATCCGAGAAGAAGAAGCTAAATAGTTTCAAACCAAAAAAAAATTTTTTTGAAGGAGTGCAGAAATAGTCTTATTGCTACTTTTACAGCAACTGATGCAGGACTTGCTAACTTTAATGCAAAATCCTTAAACTTGCAATAAATTTTTATGAATAAGAGGAATGAATCGCCTGTTTACGTCAAAAAGATATCAATAATTCTACGGTAAACGAACTGGTAAGTCCGACGATACCTGGATAACAGCAGGTCTGCTAAAAAAGTGTTCTTTAAGCTGCAAGTTCTGATCCAAGTAATTAATTATATCAACATTTTCTGGGTAACTATCCCCATTTAATAGGTCTGGAAGCCAGGCATCATAACTGTCAATAACACTGAAGAAAAAAAAAACTAGGTTTGAAAAATGTATAAAGAAAAAACATGAGTTTTTCAACGTAAGAGTGGTGAGCTATTAAAAATGTCTTTTTCATAAGATTTTTTAACTGCATAAAGGCTACAGAGTAACGCAATGGTCGGAATTTCAATGAAATGTGCTAATTAAATGTGAAGGTATAACATTTAGAAAAATTAGAACGAACCGAAGTTTGTCTTTACGAAAACATATTGCCAACCCCTCAGTAACAGCAAGTCCTTTCTTCTTGAAGCGGGTTTCATATCCTAGCTCCTCCATATATGGAAGTAAAAAGCGCCGACGAAACCTTTCATCAACTTCTTGTAAAAATATCAAATCAGCATTATAGCCTAAATAAATGCTCCGACAAATTACCATGAAAACCAGCTATAGCAGCAGAAAAGAGAAAGTTACAATCACAATACAATTACCAAATAAAAGGGGTTTAAAAAAAAAAAACCTGGAATTTCCCGAAGAAGGAGAGGATAACGGTAGGCGTATTCCTGGTAGACCTTTGGACAGTAAGGAAAAAATAGGTCATCCTGTGGTTGACGAAGATTTAGATACAGATCAGCAAGAATGTTGTACGACATGACTCTCAACCTGACCTCAATCACTTTTACACTATTTTAAATTTTTATTCTCAAAAGAGGAATCGTAAGAACTGTTATGTGCACTCCAAACCTAGCTTTCTAAAAAAATTACTTGGTTTTGAGGGTATTGTAAAAATATATACAATAAACATTTGAATGTTACCCATCGGCACAAGCGTCTCTACAGTACTTCTGCCTCTCTTCGAAAATCAACTGCTCTTCGGGGACTGCAGCAACAGGATTCTTTGTAACAGCAAATCGTTTTATTGTGTCTTCACCGAGATCAATTATCACACTTACATATTTTCCAATGTCGTCACTACTTGGTTTATACGAAACACCTGTATGTTCACAGACGCATTTTTCTTTTTCTTTCAATAGCAAATCTAAAAAAGATCCTTGGTAATATCAGTATTAGTTTTGCAAAGATAACAGTTAATGGTACGTAATTTTTTGCAATTTTCGTCGCAATAATAATAAAAAATCGATCTTCTTAAACAGCGGTTACACCTTTCCTAATTTAACAGACAGAAATAATGAAGTGAGCTAACTCAGGTTGACCAGTTGAACCAACTTTTGCATACGTTAAGTTCACAATGAAAAAAATAGAGTACCACTAAAGACAGAAGCAGAATTTTAAGAAATGACCCCCAAAAGGTTAACAAAAAAAAGCTAATTAAAAATATCTAAATGGACACACCTTCAGATTCTTCTTCCCAGAAGTTATGCGAAGTGACACGCCAACGAAATATAATTTGGGAAGACGGCTGACGACCTTAAAAACTGAACTTCTGCCTCCATATCACAAAAATACAGTATTTACCAGCCAATAAAACAAAAATAAAAAATAAAAAAATAAATATAATAACAATTACGAGACCAATTAAATTATGAAATCACGTGCAAATTTCTTGCTAAAATATGTCGCTAAATCTACAAACCTTCCTCCGCCATCTCCCCAGGAATTTCTTGCATTTAAATACCTAACGACCGAATCAAGCGTATTTTAAATTGCTTATTGAAAACTATAAGAAACTAAATACAGTCCCTTGAAAAAAATCATAGAAAATCCCAACAAATGGAAAAATAACCATCAATAACAGCAACAGCGGTAATCAAACAAAAATTTGTCCACGACTTCGCGCAATAAAAGAAAGAAAATTTTTGAAAATCGTAGTTGTGAAAAATTTGAAACTTTTTATCGAGCTTTGACAAAGAAAACCGTAGCAAATGCCTCGTAAGCTTCAAACTATTGAAAATTTTCCACCACTGGAAGTATTCTTTCTTCAAAAATAAACGTAAAAAAAACAAGTGTGGAGAGCCTAAAAACAAATTCAGCAAAAGTACCTGGAGAAAGATCAAAGCTGGCAAGTAACGGGCACCCAACGAGAGGACTCAACGCTAATTTTATCGCACTGCATTCCGGAGCATTTCTAATAAGACGGTAGTTTTTACCGGCAACTTCAATCGTTATAATATTAGGATTAAAAAGGATTTCCTCGTTTGTTTGCTCCGACTATAAACCAGAGATCCAGAATTAGAAAAAAACATGAATATATAGAAAAGCAAAGAAAAAAAAGTGAAAAGTTCCGATTAAAAGTGGAAAAAGAAAACAAAAGTATCAAAATGGTGTCCAACTGCAGAAGTAAGATAATTACGATTTCTGAAGAAGAAGCGTCGCAAACTGCCACATTAACATCCTGAGAACCAGTAAGCGACATAATTCTCAAACTGTCTTCAACCAGTTTGCTTTTTAGCTTTCTTAACGTGTCGCAGAACTTTCCGTCCAGCGGACGAATCAACTGTATTAATTTTTTCCTATTTCCATTTCTCATATACTCAAAAAGTATTGAGACCGAATCGAAAATATCCTCACCGCTGAAAAATATTATTTAAAATAAGTGGAACAAAATAAATGATGTCTTTCATTTAAATTAAAAAGTTGGCATTTCAGAAGACTGTCCAACAAAAGTCTTCTAAACCTTGTAGAAGTATGAGCGTTCTTTGGCTTCACACAAGTCTTCGCTATCATCATAGAATTTTTAGGCAGTTTCATTCTGAAAAATAAAAATATCTTGACATCCTGTTCAAATGTTATAGTGATAAAGTATACTGAAATAAGTAAAAATGATTAAATTCAAAAAGTAAAAAAAGAAAGGAACATTGATTCTAAAACTTAAATCAAATGCACCTGGAAAAGAATGTTGTGTAATAACAAAACTTTTCAGTATACGCCGAAAAACCTTTTGGCCTCCCAAACCCAAGTCCGTACAAGTTAAGACCAGATACTGTATTCAGACAGTATGTGCAGTATTTCAGATGGGGCTTCAGGGCGTTCATAGCCACGTAAAATAAAATAAAATGCGATGTAAATTATGCCATTCTAAAAACCTAAGTTACACTACAGTACAGAGATACTGGATTAGTGAAAAGTATCGGTTGAGAATGAAAGCCAATAGTCAAAGGAACGAGAACAAAATTTTCTCAGGTGTTAGACAGTTCTTAATCTGTTGCGAGTCCAAATGCAATGAAACGGCGAGCTTATTATAGCAGCAATACTGGAGCTTAAGGGATTCAAAATGTAGAGTTATTGATAACCAGATTTTTCTTTTCCTAACCTGAACACCACACATCTTATTGTTAGTTGAGGAAAACTGATCAGCAATTATCTTAAAGCGTGGATGCCCATGATACGGCGTCACAAAAACGGCATAAATTGATGCAAACATATCAAAATCTGAATTAAACTGATTCAGCTGTACAGTTTCAATTTGCTACACTGCACTGTATCATATGCATTATTAATCTCAAATCGTCCAACAAACACATTTATACATGTATTTGTTCATCCATACAAAACGTCAGTAACCAAGATGCACAATTTTTAGGCGAACAAGTTGAGTGATCATTTGAGAAAAAAGTCAAAAACTTCAAATACCGGGGATAAAACTACTGAACAAAAAACACTGTTTTGGAAGTATGCCAGCTTCTTCACAGAAATTTTCAAGCAGTCTGCGAATTACGTTCGGAAGATGAAGATTTAATCCCTATATATATGTACCTCTGATGATTTTCTGCATAACTGCAAGACTGATATGCTCAACACAAGTCAGACAGCATTCAATGAACTTTTCATTTAAACTGTAATCTAATATATCTTTTTTGCCGGCTTCAAAACTTTATTTAAGCTGCAGGCTCAGTACTTTTTAACAGTAGGTATAATTCAAGTTTTGCAGTAGATTTTATTCTTAACCGGATGGATAGTTGATGAATTTTTTTTAGGGGCGCAAAAGAATGCGACAGAATGACGAATATAGTACAGAAACAAAAACTATTTATGAGTAGTATAAAGGATAAAATGAAAGCAGGTTACAGTTTAGGAAGTTTGAAATTGTTATACACTTAAACAAAACCAAATGTTTTTTTTTTTGGTCTAACCGTTGAGTATGGTGTTATAATTTTTGAACCGCTGAGCATGTGATAGGCAGAAGTTCCGTGGTTACAAATCGAAAAAAGTACAGAAGTTTAAAAAATGTTCCTATGTCTTTGTTCTCTCGATTACGAAACGATAGAGCAATTTGAGTGAAGTAAAAGGATAAAAAATATTAGTGAAGAAAGCAGTTGTCTTATGCCCAACAGTAAATAGTTCTTTTAACATATTCCCTTAAACTACCATCCAAATCTTCAACCACAGGTAAACCCTTCAAAGCATTCCAAAAATTGAAATTTTAAAAAGAAGACACTGAACGCGAAAAATTCCTTCAAATAATTTCTACGTGACCCAGACATATTTTAGAAGGTAAAGCTAAATTTTTTCTCTTTAAAATTTCCTCTATCCCGCGTTAGTTTCAGTAAGAAGTACATTTAAAGTGTTTTGAGTAGCTTTATATTCCTCTTGAGTTTTTTTTTCTGTGCATAAAAGCGCTATACAACAAATCATTACTGCTGCTGTTTGTCTCAGGAAGTACACGGTAAGAGTTGAGGTCTCAAATGAAAACCGGAGATGTCAACAAACTACCTAATTCTTTCCGTATTATTTAACCACCACTTACCTAAATACTTCACTGCGTTCTCATTCGTCTTTTCAAAGGCTTATGAATTTCAGCCAAATTATCTTTTTACAGGCACTCCTAAAATTCAATTTCAATCCTGTAATTTCCGAGCAATTAAAATCCTGCTCATGTTCAGCAAAATCTTTTTAAAAAAACTCTATTTTTTGTGTGTCATGCCTTTCTCCACCAAAAGTGTTCGTAATACCTCTATTGACTAGATCTTAGTTTTCCTAATCTAGTGAAAGTCACGCAAATAAATCTTCACTTTTTCCGTAAATATCGCTTTTCTACAAAAAAATTTTTTGGTTGAAACTCACAAACAAATAATATTAGTGAAGATTCAGCAACTACTTGTTGCATAGCTGTTTGAAGGAATTACTAAAATTCAAGTAAAACCATCAAGCATTATCTACAGTAAAATCGACAATGTCAAGCTGAAATATTACGCAACTTAATTATTACTACTGAATTAGTTAGGATCAACAGTAAATTCAGTTAAAAACAATTATGACTTGAAATGCTTCTACAGCTTCTGTATCAGCAATCATATGTGCAGCTAATTTGCACTTTAACATGGTACTACAGTAATTTTAATTTCTGTTTACAGACTAGTATTAACAATTTCATGCGCAGTTATACAAATATGAAAGACCCGTACACTGCACTGGTCCACGAAACGGGTTTGTTAACTAAATTAAGAACTGCATCCGCAACGTGAAAATAATCAGTGCTGTTTTTTCCAGGTTCATTCAGAAAGTGAAGTAGAGAAAGGAGTTGAATGTTAATATCGTAGCACTTCTTAGCGACGAAGGTCACAGTAGATCAAGCACTCTTCTTTCAGTCTCTATACTACAATCTCATTAAACTCCACTTCATGCTAAGTCGCTCCCAGCAAAACTGTATCATAATTATTCTAGAATCTTGTTTCAGTTGAGCTAATAACAAAAAAGAGTACTGTTATTTGTCCTGGAAACGATTGTAGTTAAGCGAAAAAAAAGTGGGAGTAGAAAACAAGTAAAAGCACACTCTAAGCTTTCATTACTTAATTGCATTTCAAATTCTAAAAAGTACTATTTCTAAAACCTAGGTCAGTACTCCGTAGTTATTCTAGTAACAGTTGATCCCGTTTGAAATCATCAGTCGTATCGCATTAAGTAAATGGTCGACCAAATCTCAGTTTTCTGTCAGATGCCGCCAATGTTAAACAACAGGTAACCAAAAAACTGTCAAATTCTGTAGATCTGATCTACACTGATGCTCTGTCACTGATATTTGTAATTAGAAGTTAATTCTGTAAAAAAACTCAAGAGCTAAGAACAATGCCGTAAGTAACAATATATGAATTACTTTCTCAGGGTGCTGACCCATAGAGGCTTTTCAAGTAGATGAAGACATTTGTTTCTGCATCTTTGAAGAGCATATTAACATTAGATTCAGTTACTGATTTCATCATCTGGTGGTTTTCTTGTTTGCTTGCTGTAATACACTTGAAACTGTTATGTGTAAATTCGTATGAAAGTCCATATTTCTGAAATTTCATTGATGTAGGCGATCATTTGATGGGATTTTACCAAAATAGAAAAAAAAAATTTCAAAGGATTTTGTCTCCTCGAGATCCCTGATTTGATAGCCGTTAGGAAAGAGAACGGGGTTTTCAATTTTCCAGCCTGCCAGATGGTGTGTGTTAGAAGTTCATTATTTAAGTGACACTTTTCAGAATTAAGTATATGTTATCTGAAGAAAAGTCAATTTTCTTCATTTTAGATTTAGAAAAATTTATTTTATAATGCAAACACTGACGAAAGCAAAAAGAAATAAAATTTTTGAAATGATGGTACCAAAAATCGAAGTGACACTTTCAAAAAATTATATACATGCAACATGTTTTATATTTCGACAAATGTAGTGTCCTGGCAAGCAGATTCTGGACGTTACAGTACCAGTCAGTTAACTGAATAAAGGCGAGAATTTGGATGTATTTGAAGACTTCACTGCGAAGAGACCGGATTGTGGAAAAACCAAATATGAGATGACTCATCTTTAATTTTTTAAAGTTTTTTGATTCTCTTATCTTCTCTCCTGAAGAATGGAAATCTTACTGCATTAGTTATGTAAAACTGAGAAAAAAATAACAGCATACCAAGCATCCTGCATTTGCTTGGTTACTGTCAAAAAGCGATTTGAACAAGGGCTATTCTGCTGAAACTGAAGTTTTCGAGTGGGCATTAAAAGATCAACTGATTGTATTTAGTGTTTTTGGCCCTGGAGGCTGACCGAGTACAATCACATCCACTGGAAAAATAAAGCTTTTATCGTCTGCGTACTATTGATCTTAGTGCTGAGACGGTTTCTTTCCAAACACTATGGAAACAAGCATGTGTTCTTCTTTTGTTTATTCTTATACACTTTTCGCGGACAATTCACGTCCATTGTGATGACCACGGTCGTCAGTAATCATCATTTTTTCAGCCTCTGTTGTATTAGCTTTTTTCGGTTCAAAAAGCAGTGGTTGTGATTCTCATCATGGCTGAAAAAGTAGAACCAGACTATGATGTTGAGATGGGACAACCCGAGGAACAGAGTAAGTTCAGTTAATATTTTTTGTTAATGTTGCTTAGTTTTGCTATCGTTACTCCGCTGATTTCAAGTTGACAGTATGAGAAGACGAGTGACAAGAAAAAAAGGAAGAGGGCTTCGAGGAATTACTCGTAGCAACGTGAGAGAATATGAAGCTTTTGAACAGGAAGGAGCAGCTGGTGCTCCTCAAAGGTTATTTTATTACGGAAAATTTTTACTTCCTGTTGTCGTTCGGTGAAATGTTTCCATCTAAGCTGTTTTTGCTATACTCGTCAGCACTGTAGGTCTGTGGAAGGCTGGATTATATTTGTCACCAATGTTCATGAAGAAGCTCAAGAGGACGATGTTTACGAACAGTTTGCACCTTATGGCGAAATCAAGAATATGTCACTAAACGTAGATAGAAGGACCGGTTTCCTGAAGGTAACTTTTTGCTGTTTAGAAGAAGTTGTTGGAAATAATGTATTAAAAAGTTTCCGTTAATACTTTTTTAGCTTAGTCAATCATTAAATATTCTTTTTTATTGCTTCTTACCAAACTGTTCTTTACTCTGTTATAGTTGCTTTAGGGGTATGCTTTGATTGAGTATGCTACTAAAAAAGAGGCTGCGGAAGCTATTAATGCTTGCAGTGGGTCTAAACTTCTAGGACAGGAGATAAATGTTAGCTGGTGTTTTGTCAAAGGAGGTGGTAATTTCCGTGGGAAAAGGCGAAGATGAACTGTGCTATAAACTTCCTTTTTTATCTGTCACCTCAGCGTTTAACTTACATTGGTACTTTTGTTAGCTTTCAGTCGCTTTTTTATCTTGAACAACCAACGAGTATTTTTGATTCAATTAAGGGCTCTGTGATCTCAGTAAGTCCCAGCAGTGCATTGATTATTTCATTCCAATTCTTGTATATTTCCCCTTGCTTTAAAAAAATACTTGTGCTTCTACCAATTGGTATTCAAATTTGTTTCAGTGAAGTTTTAATTAGCACTCAGATGGCAGTGTAACGCAGCAGTAATTCATACTTTTAGATGCCTTGACATACCGTTGGATTGAGTGTTTTTATGACTAGGTTTCACATCAAATTTCTTTTTCAAAAGTTTTTCCGGCTTACTCCATCTAAAATTAAGTGTTGTGTAAACAGAGCTGCAAAAACAATATTTGATAAGTGAAATTTTACAACACATTTGCAACACTTAATTAAAAGCAAAAACACTAGCAATCAGAATGCAAAATAGCCTTTTTCAGCATAAGCTCAGCCTGTTTCGGTGATGTTTTTACTTTCCTGCCAACTTCCTTGCGCCTTAGGGCTGCTTCTAAACAATTTGAGTTTTTTTTCATTACTGTAATTTTGGAATAATTAAATGCTAATTGTCTAGCCTGGTCCGGACTTGTTTATGTCCCTTAAAATCGCTTTAAAAAAAAATCTGAAATTTAAAAGGAAAGTGTATTAGCATTTTTAAGCTTTAGCAGAAAAAAAGTACTTCTGGAGTATATAAAGAAAATTTGCTAAAGTTAAAAAACATCCAAAAGAATTAGCAGCAAGGAAAAAGTTAAGGAACATTGTAAACCCTTAAACCTGCGCCTATTGAGTAAATCATGCGTTTTGGTGCTTCCGTTTTTGGAAAGTGAACGTTACATGATTCTTTTCACAATATCAGTGGGCACTGTCATGATTGGTTTGCTGTTTACACTGCGTAGGGGAATTTTTGCGACGTATAAGGTAACGTCACTACTCATACTTAAACAATGTGAGTAAAAAGGTCAGCTACTTTTGAAGATCTTTTGGTAAATTGCCGGAGTCTACACTACCTGTTCAAGAAATTTTTCCCTGTTCCAAAAGACAACTCTCGGTTTTGGTGATTTATTTGGAAACGGTTCGTTGTTTAACGTTTT
Organism: Enterobius vermicularis; assembly: GCA_900576705.1. Classification (NCBI taxonomy): domain Eukaryota; kingdom Metazoa; phylum Nematoda; class Chromadorea; order Rhabditida; family Oxyuridae; genus Enterobius; species Enterobius vermicularis. The sequence continues at coordinate 26,558 of UXUI01007341.1, read as the reverse complement.
CTCCCTCACTGGACATGGGCGTCAAAGCATTTTGATGTCAACTGCTTCATAACAGCAGTCAATGCCTAGCAGTTTGAAGCTGAGATCTCCAAGCGGCTGTGTAGTTAAATTTGAAAAGCTAGTATTAAATTCTACCTGATCAATACGTTAAAAGTTATCTATTTAAGAGTAATATTCTTTATTGTTTTCCGATGAGATTTGTCTGCAAGCACACGGTTGTAGTTAGAACAGTTAGAAGATCGCGTGCCAAAGCCGTTTGTAAATCAGTAGTGGAATAAAGAATATAGCGTTAACAGGTTTATGATGCGGTTACCATAATAAATTACACTAGTTGAATGACAAAATGGTACAATTTACCCGAAAAAAAGAAAATTAGATTTAAAAAAAACTGGTAAAGATGAAATCAAATGAACCCGAGCCAGGTTGCACAGTGACAATACTTCGCAAAAAACGTCGAGAAAATTTAACATTCCAGATCCATGTTTTTTTGAATTAAGGTCAAATACTGTATTCTGACGGTAGCTGCAGTATTTCAAAAGGAACTTTGTAGAGCTCATAGCCACGTAGGATACGACAGTCCGATGTAAATTATAAGACACTGGGTTTCTGCTAAATACTGGTATGGAGACACTGGACGACTAAAGTGTATCAGCTGGAAATGATGTTGAGTGTCCAAAGAAATTACGAAACAATTTTTAATTGCGTTAGGTGAGGTCATGCACGCCTAAATGCAATAAAGAGCAAACTAATTGCAGCAACAATCCGGGAACTAAAAAGGCCCGAAACGCCATGCTACTGATGATGAATTTTTTTCAATCTGAGCAATATACTAGTAATTTCTAGTTAAGTAAAACTGATTAGCAAGGATATTACAGATCGACGATGATGTGCCAACACAAACATGGCATATATTGGTGCAAACGTCCTAAAACTCGTTGCACACTTTTAACCCGCTACACCATATCAGTTACTCCGCTAATCTCTATCTGTCCAGACATGTATCCTCTTCATCATCCTTACAACGGGCTAGAGTAATTCGCCAGTCCGTGATAGTTGGTTAAGAAGTCGAAAAGAAGTATCTATAACTATGTATAAAAAAAAAAAGCGAAAAAAGCCGCTTTTTGAAGTTTTGCCAACACTGGCAGAACTTCAGAAGTCGTTTGCGTTTGTACGCAAATGGCGGCAACGTATAGCTGAAATGCTTTCCTTTCCTTCGCAGTTTTCATTTGCGAAAGTGGTTTTTGGGGGGTGCGTGCAGAGCATCTGCTTCGTAATCCGGTTCTATGGTTGGCCTCAGGTCATCCTATTCGTGATAAGGTGGACAAGATGTTCTTCAGGTTGTATTAGCAGTGTTAGATTGGCAAAAATCAGTATGCCTGTCTTGCAAATGTTCGTTTTTGTAATATTTAGTTCACATTTGTCTTTTAACTCTGAATCTTGAGCTTTTATGGGACGTAATAGGTTCTCTCCCGAGAACACGTGTTTTTCTTGATTCCTTCTTTTCTGCTTTTGTATTATGCAGAATTAGATTAATTTTGACGGCAGTTGCGTCGATGAAGTTGTTGCGAGCTATTCGAGGTTTTTTAGTCGAGATTTCCGTATTCTGTCGTTAATTTACCTTGCAGATGTCAAAATACTATGGTTCTCGACCCCAGGCGTTTACCATCGATGATTCGGGTGAACGCTATTACATTGGAGCAGAGGTTCGTTTCTTAATGCTTGATTAGTTAGAGTAAAGAACCTTTTTCGTCCGTTATGCATTGGTTTCTTCTTAAGGTTGGACAGTATATGAAGTTTCATCGTGGATCGCTGTATAAAAAGTTTCCTCAGCTATGGAAAAGATTTGCAACATTAGAGGAGAAAAGGAAAATGCAAGAAATGGCCTGTCCATCGTCATTTTTGAATACGAATATAATGTTGGTTAAAGCAAGCGAGGTAAATGATGAAATTTGAAAAGTAGAATTGAAACTGTTTTTGTGATGAAATGATATTTTTGGGGATTCTAAGTTATCGGTGCTGATGTGGCTCTGTATTAGTCCACGTCTGTTCATATATTTGAATAGGTAAAAAATTCTACGTGTTTTGAGGTGTTTTGAACTGATTCGTCTTTTTTTCGCGTCGGATTTAAGATCTTTTATAAGTATTTTAAAACTGCGTTTGGCTGAGATGCATCTAGCTGCATAGTCTTCTTTTATAAATAATTTAAATTTTTTCAAATGATTTGACATCTACTCGGATTCCTGTTTGTTCTAAATTACCAGAGCTATTGTTTCTAATCCTAATTGGCTGCATTTGTAAAATAATTATAATATGACTTTATGGCAATGTTTTTCAACCTTGAAATTAGGCCCTTTTTGCTTTTTGTTGAGGGGCCAGCTTTTATTTGATAAAATTGTTTTTTCTAATGATTTCATTCTTTTAGATCGATGAATTGTTAAGCGGTAATGAGGATAAATATCGTGCTGGTGGTGGGGGTTCTACAAATACAGCCTCTGTGACGTCACTGAATGGGAATTCTCCATTGAAAACGACTAGATCGGGAACTGGACCATGGTTAGGGCAACAGGTTGATTTTTTAATTGATTTCAAAGAAGTCTTGTTCTGTTTCTTCATTTTCCGCATTCAGGTGAGTAGTGGGTCACATCATCTTGAATCGGTACCATGCTCGACACCAATCGCTCACGCTAGGGGCCATATGAAAATTAGAGATTACGCACACTCCCCTGACGATCTTGAGATGTATAAACGTATTCTTGAAAATGCTAGCCAACCTGAAGACCTTGTTCCTATTAGGTAGGAAATCCATCGCATCTTTGTCCTCAGATTGTCTTTTTATCTTGGCGATCTTTTTTTGTAGGTTAGATATGGAGTTGGATGGTGTAAAACTTCGCGATACGTTTTGTTATAACAGAAATGAGAAAATGATAAGTCCGGAGATGATTGCAGAGACGATGTGCGAGGATTTAGATCTTCCGATGGGGACTTTTCATGCTGCCATTGCACAGGCTATACACCAGCAAATTGAGGTTTCTGAAAACCTTTGTTTCCTTTATTGTAGTATTTTGGGAATGAATTTGTGTAAAAGTTGATTTATAGGCATCTGCTGAAGTGGCTCCCGTCGACACGACTTTGAGTGATCAACGAGCTTTATTGAAATTAAATATTCATGTAGGTAATCAGTCACTAGTTGATCAGTTTGAGTGGGATATGAGCGAGGAACGGAATAGTCCTGAGTGGTTCGCGCAAAAGTTATGTGCTGAACTCGGTTTAGGTGGCGAATTTGTTGCTGCTATCAGTTATTCTATTCGAGGGCAGCTTTCATGGAATCAACGTACATATGCATACAGGTGAGACAGTATACAATGAAAATAGAGAAATTCTATGTTAAATGGTATGGTCAGTTATGTTTAATGTTTATTTTTTAAGTGAGTCACCATTACCGACAGTCGATTGCCCTTTCCGTAATCCTGCAGACGCAGATGCTTGGGGACCATTTTTAGAGACTCTTACTGATGCTGAAATTGAAAAGAAGATGAGAGATCAGGATAGGAATACCCGCCGTATGCGTCGTCTTGTGAACTCAAATCCGTATGGGGCGCTCTAAATTAATCCTACCTTCTTACGACTTGTAATCTTAAGTGATATATGATTAACACTAGTTCGCTATGAGAAGTCAACTTTAATATTTTTTCGTGTTATCTTCCATGTCTTTTGAACCGTTCATTTCATGATGTTGATGCATATTCATCCAGGATATATTTCTATTTTTCCAGCGGTCGAAAATTGTTAATTTACGCTTACATTGCTTCGAGAACTAATTTTTATGTCTTGAAGGTTTTTGTAATTATGGGGCTTTAGCTTCTTTATTGTTTTTGGACCTGTATTTCTTCGTTGCGCTTAAAGCTCTGAAAAGAACGATCTCTTTCATTTTTAAGGGTTTTTGAGAAGGAAGAATTCCCATGTCTTACTTTTCCATAGCACTATTTGTATATAAAAATGGAATTTTTTGTGGTATTGTATAAATAAAAGGTATAAATACGTTAGCTTTGCTTTTCTTTTTTCCTTGTTTCGTGGTCTAACTTCGTACTTTTTCTCGTTAAAAATCTTTTTTCAGTTCACTTTTTAATTAGGAAATTGGTTGCAATTTCTTGGGAGGACGGAGGAGTGCAAAAGCTGTTCTTCAAAGTTCATTTGGCTTTGCTTCGTTTCATGTTAGTCGCTGTCAGGGTTGCAGCCAAACAGTTCATTGGAAGCGTGGGTGGTGTTCTAGTGAGCACGCCTTCATTTCCGTGGTGTTCTTTCAAAGACGACTTAAGTGACTGGGCTGGGCTTCGAGAACAGCGTCAGTTCAACGGTTGAAGTGGGTTTGATTGTAAAAATGTCTCGGTCGGGTTTTGCGAGTACGACCGGCAGACCGTATGGGGTCTGATTGCTATGAGTAGCCTAAATTCGAGTCGTCGTTTGTAAGGGTCAGCTGGTAAGTCAGTGTGTAGTAGTTTGTGGACAAGTGAAGGAGGGTGTTGAGGAAAGCTTATACGAGGAACTGGGAAGAAATTTGTTGCAAACAAGGGTAGGATGAGATGGAAAAATCTGCTTGATAACTAAGAGGAAATTATAGAAGGCGATGTAGAATTGAGAACTCAAAGAACAAAAGGCAATTACCCAAGGATAATGAGAAGCGAATAAGAAGAAATTTTTCTGGGAAAGAAGTACTGACGACTTGTAGCTGTATTGCGAAGAGGGAGTGGAGTATAAAATAACTTAGTACCACCAGATGTGTACGGCGGATAAGGGTGGTCATTGATATGGGTCAAGTAAACTGATACTTGGTAGCGTTAAAGATGATGTGTTATAACTGTTACATGTCCTCTTTTGATATTTGCTACTTATGGCACAATCCTTTTGAACATCTTTTTTGCGTACTACTCTGCGAACTCTGCAGTTATTTATTTAATTCTACTTTTTTCCAGGTGAAACTTTTTTGCAGTTTTTTGCCGTTGTTTACAGCATTGTTGAGTTGTTAGGTGCGTGCGAAATCTTTGTTGATGGCGAATTACATTTTGGGTTATCTGGGCTTTTTAGAAGCTTTTTGCTCAGCATTCTTAGATGAATGATGCATTTTAAAAAACGTCAAAAAATTCTTCTGAAGTTTTACGAGCAATACTATTTGAATGCATTCACTAGTTTGAAAAGTTTCAGTTTGGTAATGTGTCGCCTCTCTTGATAGGTATATCACAGGCATTGCGAAGTTTCTTTATCCCATCTTTCTTCGTTGTTTATTGATTATTCCCTACTCTTTTTAAGGAGGCACAGTACTGCTGCGATATTTTGAAAACTGAAAAGTTACAAAGTTTTACACGCTTCCTCTGCTTCTGATCACTGTGTTAAAACTCTTTGGACAAAGGGTATTCTGCTAGACTGCTAACTGCTCGAATAGCTTTTGTGTAAATTGTTGGTTATGTTAATTGCATTTGAATTAGAGTTTGACAAGAACAAGAATGTATGATCACACTTAAGAGAATGGTGATAGTCTCTCTGCATAGGTACGATCAGCGTTTATGCTCGGATGAGCAATTTTTCATTGTGTTTTGGTTGTAAATGGAGTTTTTTTCGAGCGTTTTATGTCTAATTCAATGGCTATGACTGTCCCTATCTGTCATTTTTTCAGTCCTTGTAGCAGTAGCCCTTACAATGGCTGATGGAATAGAGGTAGACGATGATATTGAGATGGAACAAACTGAGGAGCAAAGTAGGTTTGGCACATATTTTTTTCATCGGATTTTTCGGGTTTCAATGGGGCTATGTTGTTATTTTCAAGTTGACAGTATGAAAAGTCGAGTGACAAAGAAAAAAGGTAGAGGACTTGGAGGAGAAACCCATGGTGATGTGAAGGAGTATGAAGCTCTCGAACAAGAAGGAGCAGCGGGTGCTCCCCAAAGGTTTTTTTTTACAAAATTCTTTTTTTGTTGCTGTCCATTGAAACGCTCACATTGGATTTAATGGTCTAATAGGTCTGTGGAGGGTTGGATTATATTCGTCACTAATGTTCATGAAGAAGCGCATGAGGACGACGTTTTTGAACACTTTGCATCTTATGGCGAAATCAAGAATATAGCTCTAAATATAGATCGAAGGACAGGTTTTCTGAAAGTAGTTCTTTAATCTTTCAAAAAATCACAGTTGCGGTAATTGTCACAGCTTTGTTAGTTCTCTAATACTTTTTTGGTCTGTTACATTGAGTACTGAAGCATTTTCAGTTTCTTTTCTCGCATATCTATTATAATTTTCTTGCTGCACTTTGATTATTTTAGGGTTATGCCTTAATTGAGTATGAGACTCAAAAAGAAGCTATGGAGGCTATTAATGGTTGCAATGGGTCTAAACTTCTTGGACAAGTGATAAGTGTCAGCTGGTGTTTTGTCAGAGGAGGTGGTGATGGCGGCAAGAAAAGGCGGCGGTGAATCAAGCTGTGGTCTTCTTTCATGCTTTATTAATTTGATTTTTAATTTAAGTTGATACTTTTGTTGATTTGTAGTCGGTGTTTTGATCACAAACCACTGACTGTTCTTTTTTTTTTTTTTTTGGTTTCTCGCTTATAAGTCCACTGATTTCATCAATTGGCACTATTGCACTAATGACACCTATCCAGTTTGTTGTTCCCTCTTTTTTTTTCCGAAAATTTACATCTTTATTTCATTAATCAATGTTCTTATAATGTTTCAATGAATTTTAACTGAGTAAAGTAATTGTGGATTTACTTATTGCTGTGGTTCAAAAGTAAACGTTGGATGACCATTCTTTTAATGATTTTGATGGGCTGTGTCATGATCTCTTCACTGTTTGATTTGGATAGGAAAACTTGTGCTGAGTACAAGCAATTATCATCATTTTCCCTTTAATGATTTTTCAAAGTAAAGAGTTCAGTTGTTTTTGCTGCTGTCTTGATAAATTGATAGTTGGATTCAATAATTTTCGCAGGAGATTTTTTTGTTTTTGGAAGCAGTTTTGTTCGTTATTGTTGGCATTTATTTTTGGGGGGGAAAGGGGGGAAGTTTTTTTTTTTCTGGCGGAGTTTTTGTGAAAGTCGCAGTGTTTTCCATTAGGTTAGTTCAGAGTCGTCGCTAAGACTCAGTTTTTTGGATTTTACAATTTATGTGAGTGAGTTTGTAGTTGGAAATGAAAACAGTGTTAGGTACCTCTAAGCTTGTTCATGTTTCAGTTTTACTAGATTTGCAGTTGTAGCATTTTTATACGCTTTTTGGTCATTCCGGACGCCATTTTTGCGGGTGCGTGATTTCGATGTATGGGAGAAGAAAATCAAGTGCAATTATCACTTTTTGGAAGATAAAGGTGGGAAGATCAGGAGGGGTTGTGGTTGGCTGAGGTGGTGCGTTTTCTCCGGCTTAGTCTTGGTTGTTAATTGTCTGGTGTCCGAAATTGATGCATCGTTTTGTTTTAACATTGATTGGTATATATTTTTCATTTTTGTTGGGATTACTCGCACAGCTGGGCACTGTCAAGAATATCGAAGAGAGCTGTTACTTACAAAAGTTATAGGGACCAAGATTCTTCATTTTTACGTCTGACGTACATTAAAGTCTTGTTTACGTGTCGCAGCCGGCGAGTTGTTCACAATATGACATTTCACCAGTTTGGCCAATGCTTTAAAGGGTTCATGGCTCATAGAAGGTCAACTTAGTTGCGTCGTTCAGCCTAGACAACATCAGCGTCATAGAGATAGCAGTATGAATGATTTAATATTATACGGCACTGAATTAGAAGAGCTTTCTGATGAAGAAGGTCAGTTAAACCATTAAGAGTAATTTTGCTTAATTGTCCTATTATATAAATGTCTTCATGACAAACGTAGTGAAAAAAAGCTAATTTTAGAAGTCCTAACTTTCATTCCCCATCCTAAATATTTCTTTTTGGTATTATATGGCTTACAGAATTTTTGATGAATCCATTCTTTCAAAAAATATCAAATACGTAGAGCTTTTAAGTACACTGTTTTTAGCAGCAATTTCACGTCGGCCCCTGAATATACAGGAGCAAGTAGTTAAAGATGAAAGAGGTAAAAGACGTTTCCACGGGGCATTTACTGGAGGTTTTTCTGCTGGTTACTTCAATACAGTGGGATCTAAAGAAGGTGGGAATTGAATCTTTTATTCCTGAAAGCGGAGGTTAAAACTGAGTTTACACATTGCGTAAATGTTGTGTGTTTTTAGGTTGGCAGCCCAGTCAGTTTCGATCTTCAAGAGATGCTAGGGGTGAAATTCTGACATCAAAACCTGAAGATTATATGGATGAAGAGGTGTTTTTAGTTTTAGCAGTAATTAGCATCTGGACAGCAACTTAAGGTTTTGAGCCAGTTATTTAGTATACATATTGTTATGGTGGTAAAAGCCTGAGAATCTGACAAATCTGAGTTTAATATGTTGCCTACTGCTGTTTAAATTTACTTGGAAGTCATTTGTACAGGGCCTGATAATGAGTTTTAAGAATGTTGAAAAGCAGCAGCTCGCTTATTTTCTTTTCTGTTTCTTTGTAGGATCTTGGCGAATACGGAATAGCCACGAGAAAGCTCCATACTGTTTTAGACAGTAAGAGTGGAGCTAACTTTTTCGCTTGGGAGCGTCGAACAGAACACTCTACAGTGCAAGGGCTGACTTCAGTTTTGGACTCATTGATTAGGCCAGTTAGGTATCTCCCTTCATTTTTTACACTTCGCTCACATTTTCAACTTCGAGATTTCTTTTTGTATTTCAATCAGTGACTTGGAGCTAAAGAAGTTTTCCATTTTTTTGGTGTTTTGAATTTATAGTGACTCAATGGGGATCCGATTGCTCAAGAAGATGGGTTGGCGAGAAGGTCAAGGTATTGGCCCGAAACAAACGAAGAGAACTGCTGAAAAGTTGAAAAGTAAATGTTTGTTTAAAATGACACTTGCTTTTCTTTGACATCAGGGACTTTCCACTTCTTTAATTTGTTGGGGCAGTACTTTTATGTGTTTTTTTAGGAAGTGAGGATTTAGCTCGGGGTTTAGAAGGAAATATCGATCTTGAAGCAATCGAAGAAGTTGAATCTATGGCCCCAGGCTTTTTATTCGCTCCTCAGGATGTTCCTCTCCATAAACTTCAGTCTCACGAGGGAACTCATGGTCTAGGATATGAAGGTTTAAAGAAGAGTGATGTTCTTTCAGAGAAATATGGAAGTATAGAAGCTGCCCTAAAAACCAAAACAAAAAGTAGGGGGATTCGCGGCCAGGTGGATAATTTTATCTTCTTAAAGTGATTGTTATCCATGGCTGTACTCCAGTACCGTCAGTAAATGCAATGTCAGTGGAACTTAGAGGATATCTCTGCTACGAAATTATCCTTTAGGCTTTTGGTGTGGGGGCTTTTGAGGATGATGATGATAATATATTCACTGATTACGACTTCTCGCAATACGACTTCTCTATCGGAAAAGATGATGAAATTTCAGCACAACAGGCTGAAATGAATGGTTAAATTGCTTATCTTCTACAGCTAGTGGTCTAACTAAATTTGATATGGTTCTCTATCTTTCGTTTTTAGAACCTTCGTCCTTTGTCATATCTTCTAGTAGGTGGCAGCCTCCACGATATCCAGAGCCACCTCGAGTGCCGCCTAATTTTCGTCCTATACATATTCCTTTGTTTTTTGATTTCGCAAAAGTACCAAAGAATATCAAACAGTTGGGTGAGAAAATGACACCTTTGCAACGGGCGAAGTTTTTTGGTGAGGTAAAGAGCTTTATTTCGCTTGAAAATTCGCTCAGGTTGGATTTCGTAAGCTGCCAAAAACAAACAAATAAGCTTTTTTTTGTCCTCATATGTACTTTCTATACGTAGTTTTAATCACAGATGTACTCGTTTACAGGTTGACAAAAACGCGATACTAGAACTAATCCGCGATGAAGATAGGAAGCGACTGAAGAGTAGGTGGGATGTTGTTAAAGAAGAAAGGGTAGAAATTGATCAAAACTTGTTTGAAGAAGAGCCCATGAAACAAGCTCGTTTTAAACAATATGTAAATTATTTAAAAAGAGGTAAGTTTGGTTTCAACGTTCTGCTATTGTCAAACTCCGCGGAGTATCTTGCAGATTTTGCCCGAAAGGAGTTTGGTTTTTTCTAAGCTGAGCATCAAATTGAAACTTCTCTCAAATTTCTTATGATTTAGAAAGTTGCAGTACTAAAACTTCTAGGCCTACATTATCCTCAGCCTGCCGAAATGACTTCACTAGAATGGGATAGAGAACTACGTGAATTCAATGCCGTTTTACCACCACACTTACGTGCGCTGCTTCCTGAAGTAAAATCTCGTCAAGAACCGTTAGCTCCTGTGGAAGTTAGCCTTCCTATAGCTCAGGCCTTAAAAACGAAGTTCGTGTCATCAAGAAATGAAAGTAGAAAGGTTGTTTTTTTTTCCATTTTTTAGATAAAAATAGTGCTAGAAAATAGTTTTAGCTTTTCTCCACTGCTGCGCCGTCTTAAGAGGTATTAATTACTCGTGTATAAAAAATACTGCAGCTGTTATCACTTCCTTCAAGTCCTTTATCCAGCAGAGTTTCATCGTAATAAATGCAATTTTTCAAATTTGATCGTCTCATTTTTACAATTTAGAAGGAAGTCATGGACGAAGACTTGCTTTCTGCAGTAAAAATGAAAATGTTTGGAGAAATGACACGACAGTTGCACGAATGGCACCCAGCTAAGCAGATGATTAAACGTTTTAATGTGCCGGATCCCTACCCTTCATCAAGTATTGTCGGAGTGCCGCAGTTACAAGTAATTAAAAGTTTGGCGTTTATGCTTTTAGCGTCACACCTAGGTAGTGGAATTACATTCTTTAGAAAGCAGTGAAAAGAGAAAACCTTATGAATTTGGGCAGTACGGCCGAAGAATTGACTTATCGAGCAAGGAGACAAAAAGAGGTTTCAGAAAAGAACGTGGTGAAATCTGATTCGGTTAAAGAGAGCGAAGTTAGTAGTAATTTTTGATTTTCACTGCGACTTGGTGTTCGTCAGCATACTGTGCACTTAGTTTACTTCGTATTACTTTTCAGACTGAGGAAGTGGGAAATACTGCTGAAGATGCTGAACAAAAACCGTCAGCTGAAAAAGTTCCAGACGGTTTGCTTAAGGCTATATTTGGAGGTGATGAAGATTCCTTATCTGGTGGTTCTGATGAAGAGACATCAGCAGGCCAAAGCCGTGCAGCCTCGCCTTCTGCAGCTTCACCCGTTGCTAATGTAAAAGAACAGTTTGTGAATATTATGGACATCGCTATTGATGAGAAGGATGAAGAGGAGTTTGGGCCCGCCCTTCCACCCACATTACTTGGAAATGATCGTATGTTTATTCCTGATTGTGTGCTGTTGGAAAGTGTAAATATTACTTTGAGGTCCTAGAAGGGGTGTATGCGTTTTTATTCGTTCGTGGTTGGGGCGAATAATATGATGCAGATAGCGAACTACTATCAGTATAGATTTGTTTTAGAATTCCTGTTTAATGTCGGCGTTCGATTGCTTTAGTGCAGCTTCAGTGATCCTCTCTTTTTAAGTAGTGATAAATGGTGTGAGTGAGACTTCAAGAAAAGGTCTTGTTCAACACTTTAACTGCTATTCCCCCTATAACCAGCTGTTCATTGCTTTGTAATAGCATTTTCGTCGGAAATTTGTTCAAGCAAAGTTTGTCTCTTCCCAAAAAAGTAACTTCTAGCTGAGCAAACAGTAGACGTTCAAGAAATGCAGCGGTCAGTTTTTAGGAGCCCCGTCATCACCAGTCGGCGAACATCGGAAAGAGGTCGATGAGAAGAGGCGCGAGAAGGAGTACTGCGACAAAAACGGCCGGAAAAGACATTCCCACAAACACAAGAAAAAACATAGAAACAAGAAAGGCCATAAAGGCCACGCCTCAAGTTCTGAAAGCGAGTTAGGAAAAAGCAGGGGAAAGGTGAATTTTGGAAACCCTTTGTACAGTTTGTTTCCGAATCTTCATACAAAATTCTCTATTGCAGAAAGACTTCAACTTCACTAAAAGCAGTTTGAAAGCTGTTAGAACTTAATTTTGGCTCCCTGAGCACTAAAAAACCATTTCAGAGAGTTAAGAAGACTAACAAACATCAAAGATGACGCGCGTGGCCAATTCTTGCTCTTGTCTGTACGTACTGGTCATCTATTTCTAAATAAATGAGATTCTCAATA
>UXUI01007341.1:1397-12243 GCA_900576705.1 Enterobius vermicularis | reverse complement strand
AAAAAAAAAAAAAAAAAAAAAAAAGACGTCCCAACATTGAAATCATCTTTACTTTCCACCCCCAATCCTAGAAAGTTGTTCCGTTTCGTTTTCCTTGCTAAAGAGTTAACAAAACTAATGACACTTAATAACGTCTGATGATAACGCCCACACTAAACTGATCCTCATCTCAAAAAATAATTCATACTACTAAACCAACACTAACTTTCCATTATTTAACTGTGATAAACCGCCTATACAGCACCCAAACTTATGTATGCCAAAAAAACCTGACTACTGACTGATAATTAAATATAACTAATAAATTAAATAACTTTCAACTTTTTTACGTTCTTAAAACAAAGAATTGCAAAAACGTTTTGCAAGGAAGTAAAACATCACTTTTTTAAGCCAACATTTATAAGTGGTTAGAAGAACGACTACGGCAGTAACAACAGTAAAAATAATGAATCAAAGTACTTTTGCAAAAAATATTTTTTGATCAAATAACGACACTTGAAGCAAATTGAAGAATGAAACAAAAACAACAAAAAAAATATATAAATAAAATAAAAGAATGATGTCAAGTAAAGAGAAATGATAAAACGAAAACAACAAAGCTTTTTGCTGCAGACTGACTGCTGATTTCGATGCTGCTGTTGCCTGATGATGATGAACAGTAAGAAATACCGCAGCCAGCCAGCCTATTGTGTTGCTGGAAAGACTTTGAGGTTGAAAAGATGTCGGCAAAATGAAGAGATGCAGACAATCCTGCAGGAACAACAATATCCGAGTGTAAATTGAACAGCGAGCCTATTCCGCCTGAGAGCGGTGATACCACTGTGGCCCCTGCAGTACCAATAAGCATCAATATCCCAACTAGCCGCTAAACAGTGGAGCCCCCACCTCATCTAATTTTTCGCCCATCTCATTATGGGGATTCTTCATACAATTTTGTTCATCGGCTTACTTCCGATACAATACTTCACTTATGGTAACATCCAACTTTTCTATTCTAAGCCACTTTTTAAAAAAGTTTTACCCTCTTTCTAATGTAAATTACCGGTCCCTCCGCCTTTCGTTTGCGTAATCTCAGTCAGTGCTACCTGTAAAGTGCAAAACTGTTACTTAACTTCAATTATACAACATTTCAGCTAAAAAAATTCTTGATTCTTCAAATCAAAAACTCCATTATTTAGCTGAACAACTCAGTTTTACCATTGATTGTTTACAGTACTTGTTTTCGAATACTATCCCAATTACTTATTTTTTTTAGCTCACAGCACCTGCTTTTTCATAACAGGAAGCACAGCGAATAATGTTTACAAAGAAATGCTTGCAAAACGAATTCTTGAAACAGAACTCCACCCGATGGAGGCAAAAGGTCTCGCCAGTGATATTAAGAATTTCAGATTTTTTCTTTAAGATTATTCAATTAGCTACCGTTCCTAGAAACTGGAGATTATAAAGAATGAACATGAATACTGTTGAAATGAATATTTCAGAAATCGCTAGCTTTCTTTATTCCAAATGTAACAAGTAAGAACTACTCTAATATCCTTCTTGAGCAATTTTACATAACTTTGTTTTTCAGCTACGTTCCGAATCCTAGCAAAGGATGCAGAAAAATGGAAATCTCTTTTCACCAGTGACGAACAACTACTGTTAACTGCGCAACATCATGACACTTCGTTGACTCTCATAATGGCATACGAAGGAACTGATGAAATGAGTCTCAAAGAGATTTCACTACTTTCACAATTGATACAAGACGTGAAACAGTTTGCTCTAGTGGAAATTGGTAAGAAACTACTGCGATCAAACAAGTTAACTAAACTGCGCTGAAAAAACTGATAACAATAACAAATTAAGGTAGCCATTAAACATCCACTTCTAGATCTTCAATAAGCCTAAATTTTAAAGTTAATGATAATAGCGAAAAAGAACCTGTTTTTTGCTCTAAAAGAGGTACAGATGAATGGCTATCAAGACATTACTTTTGTAGGAAAAACTACAGCGATTCAAACTATGACGCTCCTTATGAATTCTGCACATTGCACCTATGCAAGTCAGCTGAATATTGAATCTCCAAACAACGTGTACTTCTGTAACGATATCGATATCTACGCCATTCCGCTCTTAGACCCAAAAGTTGCAATTAAACCCATTGGAGTCACAATACACACTGACAAGAGACAAAAAGCTATGCTTCACCCAACCCACATCATTCATCATCGAGATATGCATTATACCATTGGAGGCGATAAACAAGGCACTGGAAGACACAAACGAAAGAAAGCAAGTAAACAGAAAATTGCAGAAATGAAACTTCTTGAGAAAAGAGCCCGCAGAAGGCACCATCCGCCGGAAAAAGTTGTCGAACTTCCAATAGCGCAGAGGAAGCTATTATGCAAATACAGAAAGTCTTGCTATGAAAGTGGGATTATACCAATGGAGAAAACTGCACCAAAAGAACCTGAGACTCAGAGTGAGGAGGAGACAGAACAACATGAAATCAGTGACGCTGAAATCAAACTCGCTTGCAAGTATCGAAAATCTTGTTACGCTGAATTCGGGCATGATGAAAGTAAAAGACCAAAACCGAAAAAACATAAAGTTCTTACTGGAAAGGCTCGAGCATTTGTACACCACCACAGAGAAAAGAAGAGTCTAAAGGAAATTGCTCACAAAGCTTTAGAAACAGTCAAACATCAAGAAACAAAAATACATCGACTTCCAGAACAAAAAAAAGCTATTGTCGAAAAGAAGCTTAATGAAACTGAGATGAAAAAAATTCAGAAATCGTGCAAATATCGCAAATCGTGCTATACAACAGGAATACCTCCGAAGTTAGCTTCAAAATATGAATTCCTAATGAAAATTATTAGCCTCTTACCTAAACCTCCAACAGAGGAAACAAAGAAAAATTTCACAGAATTTGATGATTTAGAGAAAAAAACCTTTTGTCATTATCGGAAATCCTGCTACGATTCAGGCGTGAGACCAACGCTGAAGAACGCTACTCAACTGAAAATCAAACATGTCATCAAAAAAGAGGAGCAACAGATACCGCTGCAGTTGAGATGTAAGTACAGAAAATCCTGTTACGAGACAAAAGTACTACCAACAACTGAGCCACCAGAGGTTAAAGAACCGGAGGAGGAGTTCAAGCCATTACCAGTAATTGAAACCCTAATGCAACTAAAAGCCCACTGCAAATACCGAAAAAGCTGTTATCAACAAAAACTGGACGATCATGAACGAGAGGAATTCTTGAAAAACATGTCAATACGAACCCAAATCCCAGAAAAACGTATCCAATTTGAAAGCGATAAGGCGTTCGCTGAAAAAGAAGCAAAGGAGGAAGAGACTGATAAAAGCAACGTCGTGGAATCCACGGAAATAAGGCCTACCACTGAAAGTCAGGAAGAAATAGAGGATGAAACCACTACAAAGGACGAAACGATAGAAAGGAAGAAAGAGAAGGAAATCAAAAATATTGTGCCAAAACCCCCTAAAGTTAAGCGACCGAAGCGCGAAGATCGTAAGCCAAAAGTGGATGAAGAGCAGACAGTTACGCCTCCTAAAATTACCGAAAAACCCAAAAAAGAAGAGGAGATACAAAAGACAAGGAAAATTAAAGGGAATTACACTTTACCAGAAAGCAAAAGGATCAAAAGTGACGCACAAAGGAAGAAGGAACAAGTGGAACCCGTTAAGAGCAAAATAAAAAAAAGTGCAACAGAAAAAAGAAGCAAAATTCCCAGCGTTGACCAGGAAGAGCTAAAAAGAGGGCAAAAAGAATCAAAAGAAAGGAAAGAAAGTTACAGAGATGAAAGCAAAGAACCAAGCGATCAGCCCACCAAAAAAATTACCAAAGAACCAAAATCGAAGCCAAAAGAAAAACCAACAAAAAAGTTGAAGAAGTTTTTAACTGGTAAAGTTACTGGAGATGACGGTACTGGAGAGAAGTTGTCCTGCAAATACAGGAAATCTTGTTACGGAAAAGGGAGTGAATACGATTTTAAAAGAGATTTTGCGGAACAAATAACCCCTCAAAAAAGTGCCGTATTACAATGCAAATATAAAAAGTCATGTCCTGAAACTGAAATTAAACCAGAAATTGATCGAAAATCAACTCCCAAAGAAGAAGACTTGGCCAATCAAATTGATACCGAAGCTGAAAGCGAAAAGCCGTCAATCCGAGCTCACAAAAAGCTTTACTGCAAGTACCGTAAATCATGTTACGCTACTGGAAAAATTCCGATACTAAAAAAGGTTACTTTGAAAAATTTAGCAGTCACTGATCCTGATACGGTTCCTGCTCAGTTACGTTGCAGATACAGAAAATCGTGCTACAAAAAAGCCAATATCCTTTTAGATACAAAAACTGCAAAAATGAAAAAGACCGTTAAACGTGAGGACGCTGTAAGCGACGCAACGATTTCAAAGGTAGCACTTCAAGCGAAAGGAAAATTAAGTGAAGAAAAGAGGAAGACTGGAGCAGAGAAGAAATTGAAGAAAGATGAAGAGAAGAAGAGCGAAGAGGAGGAAGATCGCGAAAAGGACGAAACAAAAAAGAAACCTAGAGACGAAGATAAGGAGGAACAGTACAAGCAGATAAAAGTGACTGAACCACAGCTACAGAAAAAGCGTACCTTGAGTGCAAAAGAGAAGCTATCTTGCAAATACCGCAAACGGTGCTACGAAGGTCAGGAGATCATTCATTTTAAACCTCAAAAAATATCATTGACGATGAAGGGATTAAAACGTGCTGATGGAAAACCATGTAACATTTACTACATCTCATGTCGAAAGATGGTTGGATTACCAATTCGACAACGACCGCCCATAGGACCAAGCGGAAAAAGGCTTTGCAGAAAAAAGCCGAAAAATGCAAATGCTTCTACATGATTTAGCGCTCGACTGTATGATTTTCTCTGAGCTTTATTACGTTTTTCACTTCTCTAATTTACTTCATATTGTATAATTTTTTCCCTTGCATAAAAGACTTCTTGCCTTTTCATCAACACAGCCAAAGCAATAGAATTTAATGTATAAAGAAAGCCATAAAAAAGTATTGCGCCTCCTGTAATATAATACGTTGGTCCATTACTTAAACCAGTATAGATTTTGTGAAAAAAAAAAAGAAAAACATTACTTATTTAAATAAAGATAAAAATAAAAATTGAATTCTCTATCATAAGTACCGGTTTTAAAGAGTGAATAGAAGTCGAATCAAGTTTTCCTAGGATAAAAATTACGCTACAGTTCTGAAAACGGTAAGATACAAATTTGACAGAAAAATCCTTCCTTTCAAAACAAAAATTTAGAACTTAACCGATTTGGCTTAACAAGATCGCATGGAAGTTCTCAAGTTGTACCTTCAAATAAATTCATCGGAAAAAGGCTGCAGAGGTGCGCAAACGCTAGAGCTGATAGAAAAGAAATAAAATTTGAAAGTCGGCTATAGCAGGCAAACCTTCCGCAGCCACGATAATATGTATATTTCATACAGCGAATCATCCATATTGATTTTTACTTTAAGAAAAGGTTCCCCAATAAGGCCTTAACTTTTTAGTATCTCAGAAACGACAGAGTTTTAAACGAGGTTACATAACAAGCTGACCACTCGTAAACATTCATTTATTCAGAATTATCAAGTGATTGAGTTTTGAAGGTTTTAAAAATGTCATACAGTCGCTGAAAATATTTCGTCGCTTATGACACTTAAAAATATATCTGCCGAATAAATTTCCACAGTGTACGTAATGCAAAAAAAGACTGAACTCACATTGGGCTCAACCTCCTTTAACCACTCATTTGCGGTGTCATCATAGTCAAGTTTACAAGCAGTAGCCAAGTCGTGATGAGCTTCCAAAAACTTACCCAATAACCTGCAACCAAGTTTAAAAGAAAGAGGTAAAACTAAAGTTATTTACCTACAAAGCTTTAAAAAAAATTAAAAAAGACGCTGCCGTCTTCTAGAGACAAATATTGACAATGTAAAGAAAACGCAACTGATAATTACGTCCTGCAGTTGAAGTCCTGCAGTTGAAGGGAAAGGCAAGGAAAATAATGAGAACGAACAAAAAAAAAGTGCCTCGAAGAAAATAATTAAATTTTAATTTTTTATTTTTTCAAATGGTCCCCCACTTTAAACTGGTCTATTCAAAACGACTACTCCAGTGATATAAAATAGTAGCTTGAAAAAAAAAAATTTGGTCAAATAATGCCTCTACAACTTTAATAAATTTAGAAATTCACAATGTGCTAAAACAAACCTATATGCACGACCGCGGAACTTGTATGCTAAGGCAGAATCAGGATTCAGCTCAATAGCCTTACTACAATCCCTGATTGCACCATTAGGCTTATTCATTTGTAGAAGAACACTACAAGAACACTAAATAATATAAATCTACAAATGCGTCAGTTTACATTACATTTTGAAACAAGCTATAAAATTCATAGGAAAATGAAAGAGAGGCAAAAAACCTGGCTCTTTTAGCATGTAATATCGCTGAACTGGAATTTAGTTTGATGGCTTCAGTATAATTCTCAACAGCTTTAGCATAGTCACCTAAGATTAATTAAAATTAAAACGTTTTCATATGACAGAATCACTAAACCAACGATAACACTAATTTCCCAAAAGGTAAAGTCAAAAAGTGGCAAGTGCTTAGCGATAGCAACAACGGCAACTGCAACAAAAAAAAAATGAACAAGTAAACAAACTCTAAGTGGTTTTGAAAGAAACATTTTATTACAAGCTTGTTAATGCAGAAGAATTACCCTCTGAATAAGCAGCAGCTGCTGCGCTACGAAATTCGTTTGCTTTTTCCATATCTTCTTCAGATGGCTAAAAAAATCAGGATTCAATTTATGGCTGCAAACAAGAAACATGAGAAATGAAAGTTATCCAAAATCTATGAAACATACAGACTTTCAATTACTTTAACGTGTTCGTAAAAAGTAGCAAAACGCGAAAAACCTCTTTATTGGAATCACCCATCGACAGTGGTTCATCTTCCTCACCTTCAATAACCCCAGTCATATCCAGGTCTAGTGGCGGTAAATCCTCTGCAGTATCTTCCTCTTCGACCTGTTCCTTCGACGGTTCATTTCCTTCAGACTGTTTTTTTGACTCTTCTTCCGCTGCAGGCGCCGGAGGAATCTTAGCACCAAGACTGTAAAGTTATGAGGTAAATACTCTGCAACTTTTTGTGCAGTATAAAGAAAAATAACCCTTCAAGCTTGAAAACCACTTTTCTCGAAGGATCAGTCAAGTCCAGATTACAAAGCATAAGTAAAAAAAAACAATTTTTGATACCTTCGTACCATAAACCTTCACTGGAAAAAAAAAAAGTGAAGATAAGCAAAGCAAACCTTTCAACGAGCAACGAAACATTAATTTTTTAAACGTAGTTCTGATGTCCAAATACCACAGTTTTCTCAACTTACTTTTTAATTAACTATAATTTTGAATTTTCGTTCAACAGAGCCATTTGATAAAATAAAAAATGCCTTTCTAACAAGTTATTTGATTCAACCCAAACGGTGTTTGGGAAGAAGGATGAAATAGTGAAACAAATCCCAAAAAAAAAAGATAACTAAAAAAGAAAAGAACTGGAAAGAAAAGAGTGCTACTAAGCATGTTCTTCTTTAAACTGGTTCCACTAGTTTGCTAAAGACTTTACTTTTCCCTACACTACAGGCAGTTTATTAAGTATACCTAGTTCGTCACTGCAAATGAGACTTTTAAATATTAAGTAAGGCACGATAATGATTGCCACCTTAAAATCCATCCAGCATCCGTAAAACAATAATAAGATTGAATGCCAGATAGAGCAGTAACTCCAAAATGTTTCTGCAAAAAAACAAAAAATAAAACTTAAATATCTTACGCAAAGGATTTTTATACGTTTGGCTTCCTTCTAACTCTACCTCTGTCTATACAGAAACATTTTAAGAAATTGCAATCACCGTCAATCACAAACAAAATTTTAACTCGATATGCAAAAAAGAAATAAAAACCATATTAGAACGCAGGTAAAATACAATTAGCCAACTGCTTAGAACATATTCACTTGTAAGCTGCGTCCAAATCACTGAGTAACAGCTCAACGACAGTGCAAGATTTTTTTTATAAATAAAATTTCCTTGAACCGACATCCTATTTTATCCGCCAAGCCTTAGTTCAGCTCCTCCAAAAATCCCAATTCTCGAAAATACATCACGCTTTTTTAAACAAAAAAAAAAAAATGAAAAAGCTGAAAATTATAGGAAGCTTTCAGTGACAAATTATTCCGGTTAGTCATTCCCTTGGCTCTTCAAACAACATTCGTCAAAATTTTTTCTGCAAGATTCTTAATTAAACTTAGTGACTTTTGGAAAATAGAATACAGAGTTTTGAAAAATTTTTTACTCACTATTCAATTCGTGAAACCATATTTTATAAAAGTTTTACTGCCCAGTAAAAGCAAAAAATTACCTTAATATAAACAAGAAATCTAGCCTAGGTGAGTCAGAATTTTAAAACGAGTGAAATACAGAAATAACCTTTCTAGGTACTCCTTATAGAACGCAAATCGCGGTTGGTGTAAAATACCGGGATTCCTTTTACAACTGCTAACAAACTGCTTTAAAAGCTCCGTCTGAGTGTCACTGTCCATAACTAAAATTAATATTTAGTATAAGTACATTATTAGAGAACAACAAAGTATCCTGCAGTTTCAACCCACAAGTCAAATTAATAGACGAGACAAAGCGCAAAAGTCGTAGATCCTACAAACTCCTAAGATTTGTCTAGTTATAGAAAACAAAATTCGGCTTTTAGATTAGATGTGTAACGAAGCAAAAGGTTAAATTTACTGATAAAGTCACCACTTGTTAATATACTCTATCTCCCTCCTATACTGAATAAAACACTTAGCAATATAAGTGTTTAAATTCCAAGAGCAGCTTCACCTACCAATTCACTAGTAACAAGAAAACGAACAAAGAAGCTCCGCTAACCAAGATAAGAAACAGCCAAAGAATTCCTCCAGTCATAATGTCAAAGTTCTAAATAAACTTAAACCGTTTCTCACTAAACCAAAAGTTTCCTACGTTACAAAAGACTTAAAAATTGACAAATCTAACCAAGAAGTCGACTTGTTGAAAAGACGTAGAGAACAGAGAACTCGACGACAATTACGAAGAGTCAAGACTGATAGTTTGACAATAAATACACATATAATAATTACAAGTAAAACAAAATAATGAGCCTTCCTTCCTGGAAATATAATGACCTTTCTTCAGCTGTGATACAGTGCACGAAGTTTACTAAATTTTTAAAAGCACACCCTTAAAACCCAATACAAATTTGAAAATTTCAGCATTTCAAGCAGACAAAAAATTCCAATTCCTCAGCTGCGAAACTGCTATACTAAAACCCCTTGACTATAGATTCCATTAAAAAAGTACCAAGAGGACAATAAATATGAATTATAAGCAAAGCTTCAACATCGATCTGTAAAATAATTTTCCGGTACAGAAGAAAAAACTAGATTTCCAGTTGCTACATGAAAGGGACAAGAATACGCACTCCACAACAACAAATCAAAATCAAAAAAAAATTTAGTTATTTAACTAAATGATCAAAAACTTCACTAACAAAACTTGAAACATCAAAACTACAGTAACCAAGTAACATTAACAACAATGAAAAATTATTGTAAACATCTTGACCAATATAGAAAACATTAAAAGAAACGGAAATGCTCCTTTTCACGAATTCCATCTAAGAACAAAGATCGAATATGGTGCAAAAAAAGAAAAAAAAAATGTAATACAAGTTTTGTTTTAGGAAAACTAGCAGTATCCCTCGTCTTATATTTGAACATTTTGGGCATGCTTTATGAGTGCACCGATGCGCCTGGAAATAAGAAGCAGTGTGAATTACTTTAATAAGAAAGATTTTACTGTTCAGACAACCTTTAAATATACTTAATGAACAGCCGTATAGCAAGACCTCAAGCAGATATTACCTTGAAATAATTTTTACCGCTTCCCTTTTTTTTTAATATATCACCATTACTTAAAGAGTGCGTTAGCTTAGATGCCAACGCACCAAACATCACATCGACTGAAAAATGCGCTATCATCAAACATTTAGTAATTTAAATGCCTTATTAAATGGCTTCTGGGCATTGGCCAACAAAATTTCAGTTTCTTAAAAAACCCAACTGTTAAAAACTCAGCTACTGAGTAGAAATAGAAAGTAAAAAAATTATTACGTCAGACTATTGTTATAAACAGAATAATTTGCTAGAATTCCACGTCTCGATAACCAGTGTGTCGTTGAGGAAACGTGGAGGATGATACCCCGTGACTTCTGGCGTTAGGCACTGATTAACTAAAGACCAATTCTGATTCGAACGAAGACCTACTTCATAATTAAAATTATAGTCGTGGTCGCTATTCATTTAATCTAATTTCTGTGCGGATTCTGTTTGCGCTGACTTCAACCACAAATTTGCATCAGTCAGGAACAACTCGACCGATAAACCGTAAACAACCAGACTGTATAGTCCAGTTGTCATTGCAAACTATGTTTGTAACTAAGCATAAAATTATTCAGATACTTTATCTGACCTTCATATATCACAACAATAAACAGCCTAAAAGAAATAAAACCCCAAAAATGTAGCTTGCCGACAGCCACTACTGAAATAATCGTATATGGAAAAAAAAACAGTATCAGTAACTGCATCAACAAGAACAACGCCGTCAAACAATAAAAAGCTGTGAAGAAAAAAGAGCATTTCATATCCCAATTGAGTGACCTACCAACGAACTAATGTAATCGAATCTAAATTTAAAA